>CM077255.1:8903506-9148506 GCA_039654775.1 Spinibarbus caldwelli
AAAAGGCTCTGTCTACACAGTTGACGTTACTCCAAGAGAGCTGATAGGGTGGAAAAACTGTTGTCACCTACTCGTCTGTAAAAAAACAAGGATTGTTCACACACGCACACCCATTTAACTGGATTCTGTCTCTTGAAGGAATACTGGAAACAAAAAGCAAGACAGTGGAAACAAAGGAAGGAAGGTACATCCTAAATCTACAAGTGTGTTGTAGTTTACAGCTGGCACTTGATCTAAATCTTTAGAGGTTTTGCTAAATCTAGTTCTACTATTATTACTCCATGCTTATTGCTAGGGGTCTGTTTGATAGAACTTATTTTAAAATGAAAAATCCCACCAATTTACAGTACACTAAATATCTACAGGCGTTTCTATAGACCAATATCACACAGAGAGTCTGGGTCTTGACATGGACCAGAAAACAACCATCTAGCAACTACCCAGAATGCCCACACAACCACCTAGAAACACTCTAGAACAGGGGTGTCCAAGCCTGTTCCTGGAGGGACATTGTCCTGTAGAGTTTATGATATCTTTAAGTCACGTCAGAGAGATAATATTTATGAGTTAAACATACATGAACGTCACCACAAAATCGTAGTTACGAGTGGGAAATTCATGACTATCTTCAAGCCCAGAGTTTCTGAGTTGAGAGCGTGTCAATAAGAAAACATTGGAGATGCTATGGATGCTGTCTGTCTTGACAGTACACTGATGTTGAAATTAATTAAAAGTTTTTTTTCCATTTACAATGAAACTAGTTCCACCTACAAAATACAATAGTATTATTATAATAGGATATATACGGACTCAGTTTACAGCACCTTCATAATTTAAAAACAAATGCACATTTTTATATTCATTATTTTGTAAACGCAGAGTTAAAAAATACTGCTGTATTTTTTAGTAGAAAATGGATTAATTGAAATGAATTAAATGTTTGTTTGTTTTTTTACAATGAAGCTAGTTCCATCTACAAAATATAATAGTATTATTACAACAGGATATATGTGGATTTAAAGAGTTAAAAGAGTTAAAAATGTTCTGCTTGTAGAGTTAAAAATACTGCTGTATTTATAATAGAAAATGCACATTCCTAGCTTGTTCTGATAAAGTAATTTGAATGTACCTAATGTCATAAGCATGACTTCACAGCTTATGAATACAAACTTTCCAGGAAGACTTGAACAAATCCTTATCGCCAGTTCTAATTAAACCCATCTGAACTGCCAATCAGGATTACTAGAAACTTCCGGACAAGTGTGTTGGAGCAGGATGGAGCTACACTAGTGGCCCTGCAGGAGCAGGATTGGACACGCCTGCCTAAAAACACTTCACTTCTGCAAGATTTTAAATTTTGCAACCAAATGAATGAGCTGAACTTGAGAACTAAATCAGTTCAGTTCGGTATTTACATATTTTTGTGAAATATCACTTTAAGCTACCAGTTTGCATAGTACCTAAGGAGATCAGTTTACCATTTAAATGGCACAGGTTCAGGGCATTCCACCAAAGCTCCAATGAAAACATCTGGGGGTTGGAGGGTGGTTCTTCTCGCCCAGTAAGTTTTGTCAGGAATGGACCAAAGGAGAGTACGCCCAGCGGGGTGAAATTCCTCCCATAAAGCCTAGCTCTGTACTGGAACTGTACCAGAGGGGATGAGATGTTAACCTACTTCAGATTTCTATGACCTGCCTCAGAATCACTCAGTAGGTCATGTTACACTACATGAAGAAAGAGGAAGTGAGTGCGTGAAACAGACAAAGAAAGATGGCCAAAAAAGAAAAACGTTCTCTTCAACACTAGCAGATTCCATTTCCTAGTCTAGTTTTGTTTACTAAGGCCTCAGGCCACACTTGCTCTGGGCATGAGTAGAAGGGAAATTCTTTGGCTCTACAAGCCGGTGCAAAACCAGTGACGATGCCTGCCACAAACTTTACTTTCTCAAGGTTAAAATTCCTTCAGTGTCATTGTCCTCAATCATGCAACATTGGCTTTTATGATCTGGCAGGGTCAGGGACTGTGGCTGGACTACTCCAATTAGCGATTGGCACATGGTTCGGTTAACACTTTCAGCAGTCCATTTACAAACATTGACTGCTGAAGAGCAAATTATTGAGAAGTCACTGGGTTCATTTAACAGCTGATGTGCTCGACTGGCTCAACAAGACTGTGCTCAAAGTTAAAACCTATATGACCAGAATGGAGGTTTAGGTCAATTTGAAAATATTTTAAAATTTGATGCTCAAAAAATATTTCCTATCATTATCAATGTTTAAATCTGTTGTGCTGCTTAAATTTTTTGTAGAAACTGCAATTTTTTATTCAGTTCCAAAGAACAGCATTTATTTGAAATAAGATTGTTGTATAAAATCTTAGTCTTTACTGTCATTTTTGATCAGTGTAATGCGTCATTCTAACTGCAGTATTACTGACCCAAAACTTTTGTACAGATATAAAACATTCCTGTTAGGAAAACCCAAAGGAAGCATCATAGACTCCTGACAAGGAGCAATAAAAAAAAAAAAAAAAAAAAAAAAATCCCTGTTCCAGTCAGGTTTGTGCATTTTTTAAACTTCTGTTGTGACAACAGCCAAACAGACTTTGAGATCACACAGCACAGCTAGATGAGTGGCATCGGCATACCGAACCATATTTTCTTACATGAATTCTCATTAAATTTATTTTGCTATCTGTGACATCGTTGGAGGAGAAGCACAGCCAATTAGCTCAGCAGATGATGGGGTTGCTTAACAGAGAATGAGAGGAGGAAGGTGTTTCAGAAGCTGCTGTACTTTTCTCTCATATTTGGAAAAAAATATCATTTCTTTCCCTCTTTAACCTCAATCTGTAAAACACATGGTTTTAGAGCCCTGTCCACAAATTCTGACTCATTTGTTGACCTTGTACTATATGAAACCTTAAAGGGTTAGTTCGCACAAAAAAGAAAACTCTGTCATCAACTACTCACCCTTATGTCATTCCAAATCTCATTCAAAATATCCTCCTTTGTGTTCCAGAGAAGGAAAAAAAAAAAAAAAAAAAAAAAAGTTTGACAATTTTAATTTTTTGGTGAAATATCCATTCAAATCATTCCTACAAGATATTATTTTTTACAGATTACTTGTGCTGTTAGAGAATATTGTTAGTTCTAGTGACATATCTTATTTTCAGTATAGCTGGAAGACCTGGTGGTCATTTCAAAGTGTCTGGTTAACAAGGTCTTTTCTCCATTTCCAGTCTCCTCCATCCTACCTTTAAAACGCTAATGCTTTTTTCTTCCACACTTAGACCACTTAGGGTTGAGGTCACATGTGAGCCATCTTCAATCAAATTATAAAAAGAAACCCTCTGTGACCTTCCATTTCCACCTGCCATGACAATAAACGTTCACATTTCCAGCTCCGCCCCACATTTCAAACAGCCAACCAATGAGAACACACGATTTTCCTGTAACTGAGACAGCGGTTATGTTCGGATCAGAATAATAGCGTACTGCTTACTACATAATCGTGCTTACTGAATTGACATCTGATTTCCTGAAAGGATGTTTATATAGCTAAAGAAAGAATTGTTTCGTTTGGCATGTAGTTAGGAGCAACTATGGAATAAAAAAAGAAACTAAACGCTGGTATAGTATGAGTGCTATGGTAGTTTGCCAATTCGAACAAAGCCAACAGACCGTTTCATACTGCATGCATACAGAATTGCTCTTAAAGAGCAAACATGATGTAGCTGATCTGCTTTTGGCTGTAACAATGAGTTGACCTTCTGTCCGTTTTCAGGGTTTGTTTCACTGGTGCCATTTCTTTACCTCACCCAGCCTCACCAGCCCTCCCCAGACCCAATGCCATGAGCGGACACTGCCATCTGTGCTGCAGTCTGGTCCCCTGCTCCTCTCTCCAGTGTGCCATGTACTGCATCGCTCCTTCTACACACGGTAAAACCAACCAGCCATCTGGCAAGACAGACACCATAGCCAGGAATTACGGGACGGCATACTGAGGCTCCCTCAAACTAATTTACCATGGCCAGGTTAGCACGGAAAAGGTACAGCAAGATCTAATAATAAACTAATTAAAAGCCCTAGAGAGTATCAGATTGTACAGAAGGGATTATTTGCAAAGGCAAGCAGTAACATTACAAGTGGGGGTGGGGGGGTGGGGGGGTTGCTCATATGGAGAGCTAAGGATATGAATGTCTATAGACTGATCAAATGAATGATTAAATCATATGGTTTGTTAAGAAGATAAAGGGAAGAAAAATATGATGAGGATAACTGGCATAAAAGTTAGCATCTTCTGCATATGCAAACGCCACTTATATTTTCATCAGAAAATATAAAAATCCAGTTCAACTATATACTGCATTGGCTGGGGGAATAAAAACAAATCCTCAGCCAATCTTTGTCTACAATGACAGCTGCTTGAAGAGCTAAAATTTCCCATACGGTGATTATCTGCGAGAAAACCTATTTCACCATGAGATTGATGGACAGATTTCTCTATTGAACCCCTCAGCGGTACAGGCAGCACTATCAAATACTCAGGTAAGACAGAGAAAAACACGCTAACAGCATGAAGCAGAGCCACTGATCTGGAGGAAAAACACAAGGTTTTTGCACAAATCTCTCTGAGCACTGGGCAGCCACACAGTTATCACTCCCACATTTAGACAACCCAGTACAAACACTTCACACACACACACACACACACACACATACACATGCAAAACTCCACCATGAGGCATGATGAACTTAGACACATCACAGTCTGTGTTTACAAATGGCCAATGCATAATAATCAGCTTTGCCGCCAGTCCAGGGATTTTGGAGGGGGAGTATTAATCCAACAAGCTTTGACAGGAAGTTTTTGATGCTAAAAAAACAGATCGGAAACCAGTTTTTTCTAAGTGTAACTCTTCTAGTAATCTGAAGCAAATTTTCAGTCTGAATTGAGAACTTCATGGGTATTTTTCAGAAAGAAATGGGTTTGCACTTGTGATGTGGAGTAAAAAATAAATAAATAAATAAAGCAAAGTTTTATGCTTGACTTCGACAAACAGTGGGTGGCACATCCACAATAAATAATAAATACGCAAGGCTGAGGATTTTCAGGGTGCACTGTCATTTACACAGAGAACTGGGCCAGCAAACAAATCTGTTGGAGGCACAATTTAACACACTTGTCAGCTGATATTCATCAGACATTTTTATAATTTAAGAACCCTAAACAATATTTATAGAGCATACGTAGGGATGCACAATATAGACTACACAACACAGACAACACATATTATGTGCATTGTTGGGGTGTTCACATATTTTAGGTCACATCACCTTCTGTGGTCTGAACACACC
This sequence comes from Spinibarbus caldwelli, assembly GCA_039654775.1. NCBI lineage: Eukaryota > Metazoa > Chordata > Actinopteri > Cypriniformes > Cyprinidae > Spinibarbus > Spinibarbus caldwelli. Next base: position 8,908,866 of record CM077255.1, read on the forward strand.
TCTAGGTGACTAGTCAGGTTGATTCTTTTGTTTTTCTTCTCAATTCAGCTACAAGGGAGAAGAATGGACAGAAAGAGAACAAGAAAAGAGGGCAAATGATTGATATGGACACATCCTGCTCTTTCAGTAGACAGGTGACCTCATTAAGCTCTCTGTGGGTGTCACTTCCTATGGAGGACATGAAGAGTACGTCCAGCATATGCCTGCATCATTCTGACTAATAAAAGAGAGAATATCACCAAACTAACCCATTATAATGTCACAAAATCAGTCATCCATTTTGAAATATTACTAGTGCTAAAAATAAGGACATTTTAAAGGCCCATTTACATGAAGAAAGCTAACTATATAGATAACTATGACGATAAATTAGCATTCACACCAACACATTATAAAGTTATGTTTATTATAAGCATGTTCTACATTTTTGTCTGCTGCTTTAAAAGAATAGTTCACCCAAAAATTAAAATTCTGTCATTAATTACTCACCTTCATGTCGTTCCAAACCTGCAAGACCTTCGGTCATTTTCGGAACACAAATTAAGATTTTTTTTTTTTTTTTTTTTATAAAATCAGAGAGCTTTCTGACCCTGCATAGACAGCAATGTAACTGAAATGTTCCCAGGCTCAGAAACGTAGTAAGGACATCGTTAAAATAGTCCATGTAACATCAGTAGTTCAACTGTAATTTTACAAAGCTACGAGAATACTTTTTGTGTGCAAAGAAAACAAAAACAACAACTTTATTCAACAATTCTTCATCCGCCGCCATTCATGAGATTACCATGCCGCAGAAAGCTCTCAGATTTCATCAAAAATATCTTAATTTGTGTTCCGAAGATGAACAAAGTTCTTACAGTTTTGTAACAACATGAGGGTGAGTAATTAATGACAGAATTTAAATTTTTGGGTGAACTATCCCTTTAAATGCTGGAGCTCTTTAAAGCAGGATGGATTCTGATTGGTTGACAATGTTTTTACAGTTCACCAAAAATCGTTCTGATTCCAACGATATCGTTCCTTTGTATCGTTACAGTGTGGACTTAAGGCTGGTTCAAACAACACGTTCTGGCCGATATCAATAAGCTGATATTTATTTTCATGTTATGGCTGATAACTGACAAACGGCTGATATTAAAATTCTATACTTTGTCTAAATAAAAATAAATAAATAAAACTAAAATGTATAATTTCTGTGCGCTACAAGCGAATTTAGATTCAATATACATTCCTAACTACCCACTTATCTATCTATCTTTAAAGGGGTCCTATTTTGATTTTTCACTTTTTGAATTTTAGTCAGTGTGTAGTGTGTATGTTTGGGCATAAAAAAAGATCTACAAAGTTACAAATCTCAAAGTCCACTCCAAAGGGAGATATTTTGTTTTTAAAAAAATCCCTTTTCAAGAACTACAACGAACGGCTCGTTTGGAAAGATGTTTTCCTGTATTTGTCACATCACAAATTGGCCCATTAGAATATCATTAAAATAAATACCGCCCACGGAAATTCGAATGCACGTTTCAAAATCGAAACCCGGTGCTGGTGTTTTTATATCACTGTATTTCTGAAGGAAACCGACTGTCTTCAGAAAATTTTGGATGTCATTTTCATTTCATCTTGCATGTAATGTCTGATAAAGCAGCGTTTGTGAGCGGAGCTCTGCTTTGTGTACAGCGTTACCGGGGAAACCTCGCTCTCTCCCGCTCCAACAGCGCCTCCCGCTGGCAGAGAATTAATTTGCATATATATGCCGCCACAAATAGTGTAACTCTGTGGGACTATGGTATAAATAAATTCAACTGTATAACAATTTCACTGCAATTCATGTTATAATGTTAGAATTAAAGAACAATAAACATAATACATATTACCGTTGCACTTATCTGTACATAGTAAATGCAGTTATTTTTAAGCTGTTGCTGACATCCTATCTAAAACGTGATTTAGCCAAAAAAACAACAACAATATCATTACCACTTTAATATGTCTTGCAATATCTGTGCGTGCACAGGTTCTGCGCGATCCTCTTGTTCAATATTCTCGGGGTCTGAATTGATATGGCAATACTGACGAACTTGCTGTTTTGTCAAGGGGCGAGGCAGTACTGAAACATCGTCTAAGCTGTTCGCCAATCACAACGCACTGGGACAGCTAACCAATCACAACACATTTCGTTTTTAGGAAGGCGGGCCTTCATCAAACCCGGAACTAATCGAGCCGTTTGTGCCAGGCTGGGGAGGAAGGTATTGTAATAATGTAAATTATGTGAAAAATAATGCGATTTTCGAACCACCAAGCATGAGAGCATGTTCTAGTACACCCCCAAAACAAAATCAAGACTTTGTAAAAGAGCATAATAGGACCCCTTTAAATAATCGCCAATAACTAACACAGTATACTTATATTGTCGATCCCTAGGTGGAACCACATGTGTTATGTATTCAAGAGTGGCATGCATTGATATCCTACAATTCCACATTTGCATGCAGCAGATCTTCATCTTATCCAGTCTTATGACTGAGCAAGAAGAACGCGATGGCAAAAGAAAGAGAGCGATACAGATCGGAGAGAACGGGTAAATAAATGAGCATGGAGCAAGGGAGCAGGGACATGAGTGAAGCTTATCAGAACGTCACATTCCCAAGCTGGAGATTAGAGCTGGCACTGGAGCCGCTCCGTACTGCCAGTGTGGGGTGGGACACTGATACCATCACCTGGCTTCCAATCATAAAGATCTAGTCTCATAACAGCATCATCAGAACAGAAAGTGAAGGAGAAAGTGAGAGAAAAAAATATTTTCCTTTTTTTAATAATAATAATATTCCACAGAAATAAGTCTTAAGAAATTTCTACCATACCTTCATCTGCCTCAAACAAAGGCAAAAGGCATTGCGAGGCTAAACTGCCATGCAACCATTTCACATGCACAGGCATCTTTCTCCATTCCTTAAATTCCACAAATCTCCTTTCAGATGTCTTTATTGATTAAAGATAAAATAACCGCAGGGCTTTCATAGAGAAAAGGCATCTTAAAACTCTCTAGGGAAACACTTTAAAGTCTCTTTGAACAGGCCAACAATGTCTCTAATATGCATCAATTAATGATCAAAAACAACATTACAGAGTTTGATCTGTTTAATTCTGTCGTACTGTCAGGCGCCAGTGGACGAAATTGACATCATATCTCTCCTCCACATGTTGTTTTCAAAATGAAACATGAGCAAATGAACAAAACAGGGATTCTGGCTGGTGACCACCTGCAGTCAGGCTGAGCCGATGTCCTCACAGCTCCGGGATGATGTTTACGGGCATGTGAGGTAAGCTGACAGGCGGATCACCCCCTCCTCCCTCGGAGGAGACTATAGCACTGGCTGCTTAGAAAGCAGAAATGAGATTAGCGGGGCACAGAACAGCCTGGTGCCCATTGTCTGCCCATTGTATGCCTGCATTATCGCACCCACTCAGGGTGTTGACGGGCCCACGGTTAGCTGTCGTTCTGCTGACGTATGCTGGGCCTTTGTGTGCCAGGTACGAGTCCCGAGATGGTGTGTGTCTCTTTCTCGTAATGAGCTAACAGAGTCAAACAAACACAAATGAATATACGCTTCTATTGTTTTTATATATAGCTAAATATAACTATTACAGATATACACTAACTTAAACTAAATAAAAAAAACAATATTTGCTTTATTTATAAATAATTTTACTTTTGAGGACATCCTCAAATAGATGTTTTTTAGTTTTGTTTTTCCAGATGTAGTTGTCTTAATATACCGATATAATATAACACATATAATAAGAATGGGGATATTGACATTCGGGGGATATGATAAGTCAAAACTTATTTTCATGTTATGGATAACAAATAAATGACTGATATCAGTAACTACAAATAAAAAAGACAATAGATAGAACGATAGAATGAAAGACAGAATGATAGAATGATAGATAGCTATAGCGACAGAGACAGACAGAGAGACAGACAGATGATGGTGAAAAATCGGACGGTTCATCACGATACGATATGATATCGATTCTCATAGCCAGTGACATGATACTTGCCGATACCTCAAAAAAAAAAAAAAAAAAAAATTATGATCTGAATCGATTCAGGAGTAGGCTATTTCAATATTATTATGTATTATTATTATGTAACTATGACATTACACAACCAGCTACATTTTTATTAACTCACAGACATACACTTTTTTTTATAATAAAGAAAAATAAATAATTGAAAAAAAACAAAACAAAAAATGAAGTCACACATAAGATCAGTAATCTTATGACATGACAACAGTCAAGAAAGTCTTTCAGGCTTCTGTGCTAAAATGTGCAATGTGTAAAATCAAGCATAAATCCTTATTAGGAAACAACAAAAATGAGGTACTCCAGTTGCAGAAAAAACCCCATTAATGCAGAAAAATGTATATAAAAGATAAAATTTAAAAAAAGCTGTTAAAACAATGTTATATGACACTTATAAGACAGACAGACAGACAGATAGATAGAGTGCCTTGCGAAAGTATTCATACCCCTTCATTTTTTTCACGTTTTGTTATGTTCCTGTTGTTATGTTAAACTGGTTTAAATTACTTTTTTCCACATCAATCTACACTCCATACACAATAATGGTAAAGCAAAAAACAGGTTTTTAACATCTTTGCAAATGTATTAAAAATAAAAAGCTTAAATGATTCCAGTGCCTAAGTATTCATACCCTTATCTGGGACAGTTGAAATTTAGCTCAGGAGCATTCATATTGCTTGTAAATGTCACTACACTTTGAGTGAAGTTAACCTGTGGAAAATTTGAATGGGTATGATTTGGAAAGGCACACACGTCTTAATAAAAGGTCAAATAGCTGATAATGCATATCAGAACAAAAACCAAGCCCTGAGATCAAAAGAACTGCCTGTAGAGCTCAGAAACAGGTTTGTGTCTAGCCACACATCTGGGGAAGAGTTCAGGAAAAAATTCTGCTTCACTGAAGGGTCACAGAAGCATGCAGTCTCTGTTACCCTTAATGGAAGAAGTTTGAAACAACCAGAACTCTTCCTAGAGCTGGACATCTGTTCAAACTGAGCAACTGATGGAGAAGGGCTTTGGTTGGTGTGGTTATCAAGAACCTGACGGTCACTCTAGTTGAGCTCCATGATCATATATGCAGATTGGAGGAATCTACAGAAGGACAAACATCACTGCAACACTCCACCGATCGGGGCTTTATGGCGGTGTGGCAAGACTCAATCCTCTCTTCAGGTAAGGCACATGAAAACACACTTGGAATTTGCAAAAAAGCACCCAAAGGACCCTCAGACTCTGAGAAACAAGATTCTCTGGTCTGATGAACCTCAATTCCAAGCATCATGTTTAAAGGAAACCAGCTCTGCTTATCACCTGCAGAGTACCATCCCAAAGGTAAAGTGTGCTGGTAGCAGCCTCATGCTGTGGGGCTGTTTTTCAGCAGCAGGGACTGAGGGACTCGTCAGAGTAGAAGAAAAGCTCAGTGCACCAAAATATTGAGATAGCCTTAATGAAAACCCAGTCCAGAGCATTCTGAACCTCAGACTGGGCAGAAGGTTCACCTTCCAACAGGACAATGACCCTAAGCACACAGCAAGGGTCAATTATAGACAACTCTGTGAATGTCCTTGAGTGGCCCAGCCAGAGCCTGAGCTTGAACCCAATAAAATATTTCTCGAGAAACCTGAAAATGTGCATCTGCCCCCATCCAACCTGTGCATCTGCCCCCATCCAACCTTGAGAGGTGAAGAGGTGAGGAAAAGAATGGCAGATAATTGCCAAATGCTGATGAGCAAAGCTTGTCGCATCAGACAAAAAAAGATTTGAGACTGCAAAGGTGCTTCAGCTAAATATTTAGTTAAGGGTATGAATACTTATGCAATGTACTTATTTCAGTTTTTTATTAAATAAATTTACGAAGTTGTGACAGTTCTGTTTTTGCTTTGTCAATATGGTATATGGAGTGTAGACTGATGTGGAAAAAAGTAATTTAAAGCAGTTTAACATAAGGCAGCAACATAAAACGTGAAAAAAATGAAGGGGTATGAATACTTTCGCAAGGCACTGTCGATATATAGGTAGATAGATAGATAGATAGATAGATAGATAGATAGATAGATAGATAGATAGATAGATAGATAGGTAGATGGATGGATGGATGGATGGATGGATGGATGGATAGATGGATGGATAGATGGATGGATAGGATAAAACAATACAAAAACAATAAAATAAAATATTCCCTATCAGCCAATTAAACAAATTACAATGACCAATAAGGTGATGGCATATTGTGCATCTCCACTTTTTAATCTCACTAAAACATCTTTTTCAATTTCAAAGCCATTTTGTGGGCTCACAAAACAATCTGATGTCTATTCCTAGAATCAGCTGCACACTTTGCTTACCCTGCAGTTTCTACCAGGGGCAGTGCTAAAAAAACCAAACACGTACTAGATCTGTCTGACAGCTGATGATAAATCGAAGTGTTCTCTATACCTTAAACTCACAGGTACTCGTGCGCTAGCAAACCCGCACATATCAGCGGTATATGAACATCTTAATTGTGGCCACATGTGCGCATGCCAGAGGCTGGGTAATATAAAACTTTGTGGGTTTAGAGTGTTATTTCTCTAACCTGAAGTGTCACTGTGTTGGGGAGGGCATTAGATGGCCTCTCAGTCATAGAAAAGCACATTAAGATTTCAAAGCACGACGTCTGTGTAATGATGATTAAGTAGCTTGGGCGAGAAGGCTTCGTCTCCACACATCCTTTTAATACTACATAAATAAAGAGGTTATTAAATTATGGTTCTCTAAGCAGACACTGCACACACCCAGGGAAGCTGTGGCATACACTGGATTCCACCAAGATGCTGTATTTGTATGAGGGAACAGTGTTGAATTGTGTGGGTGAACAGCGGTTTACCTGCGCTCAACACTTTATGGTATATATCCTCCGAGACGTTCCTCTAGACCAAAGGAAACTGTTAGAAAAAAGCACACATTATATTGTGTGCTTTAAATGTGTGCTTACATGCACTAGAACACAGTCCCATCGTGCCTTAACTGAGACTCACATCTGAGCAAACATAAGCCATGTGTCAACAGAAGACAGCAGGGAAGAGAGACACAGAGATGTGAGAGCAGCTTCATGGTTGATCTCATGATGGGAAGAGAGGCTGTTGAATTAATTGGGCATGTTGCAAAAATCACAGTTCCTACATGCATATGAGCGTGGGCATTTAGAAAATAAACTTTTGAAAGTCTTACTATAGATCTTACTAGATCATTTGATCTAAAATATCTTTTTATTGAATCATTTCCACTACAGTGTCGTTTCTTGGACATCTCAAATAATGTGTTGTGTATAACAGCATTGTGCTGGAAATAATGTTATGGAAACAGCATTTTAAAAAGCAGACCTCTTTGTATTGCTAATGCTAATTTCATAGATAGCATTTTATGCATCAAATAACATTTTTACATAACTTGACAAACTGCAAATGGCACAAATATAATGATTTATTTTCCTCTATTTTATTCACACATCATGTCTCATATTTACTGACTGTTTTATGTCCTTGACAAACAAGTGCATTAACTTTTCCAAAAAAAAAAAAAGTTATTAGTTGCAAAATTGTTGGTTGTTAAAATGATGTCACAACTGAGGGACAGTGATGATTTGTGTAAAAATGTATAAATAATAAAGAAAAAAATATATAAAATATATAAACTAAAATATAATTTTTTATATACATTTAAATTTATAATATATAATTTATAATAATATTGTAATTTATAATAATAATAATAATAATAATTATTATTATTATTATTATTATTATTATTATTAAACTTTTTTTTGTTGTTGTTTAACAATTGAGTCCAATCAGGCTAAAATAATAAAATCTATATATAAAAGCAATGAAAATAAATGAAGGCCTGGTGAAAAGCTTCCAAAAGAGGTTTATATGACCTAAATATGACACAAATGTGAGAAAAGTTGAAGAAACACTCATACATGGAGGATCACAATCTGAGTAATGCCATTGAAAAATATGAAGTAAAAATGCATGGAATTTTGCAGTGGAATGAAAATGCTACCTGCTCACAATAAATACACAGATGTCAGGTTTTTATGTGAGTAGGTGAGGAAAAAAAAAAACCCTGAAACATGCCACAGGCTAGTCTAAACATAACCAGCGAGTAAGCATATCACTTTTAGACTGCTTTTGTGAGATATTTCGATCTCATCCTGTCAAGTATAAGTGCACAACACAACACCTGAACTCCATCAAAGAGTGCAGCATATCAGCTGACAGAACTTTTTCAAGACAACACGGATGTCCTGTTGTTAAAACCAGCATTACAAATAGAAGTATCCTATTTATGACCCAGGGCCAGCCTCTCTTATGTCCAACAGTGATAACCATGTGAAAAACATCAGATCATCACAAAAGATAATATCTGACAGATCCTAATCTGATGAGCTTAGTGTGAACATGGGCTAAATACAAGACGTCCAATACATTTATAACCCACAATCCTTCCGCAAACAGATTAACCAGCTCTACATCTGATCAATAAAAACTCACTTTGGCGTCTTGTTTGTTTTTAAGTGATCGTCAGCAAGCATGGTAACCTGATAGCTACGGGTCAATAAAACTAAGTCATTTCTGGTCTCTCAACCCAGGTGGTGCAAAACGCAATTTGATCTCAGGATGAGCTCTGTAACCTCATTGGCAAAATCTGATATAATGGAAAATGCACAAGGCCTGGCTTGCATTGACAAAAACCAAACAATTGTGGCTTGGACTGCATTATATTGGAAAAAAACTGACACTGCAATATTTTGTTTTTTCTGCAATATATATTGTGATATAAAAACTATGGAAGCCTGTTTCTGCCAATGAAAAAAAATAAAGAAAGTTAATTGACATCTCAAAATTCTGACTTTTTTCTCTCGCAATTGCAAGTTTAGATCTTGCAATTCTGACTTTTTTTTCTTAGAATTGTGAGATATAAACTTGCAATTGCAAGAAAAAATGTCTAAATTGTAAGATAAAATGTCACAATTACCCTTTTTTAAAGTTTTAAAGTCTTAATTGCGAGATATAAACTTGCAGTTCTGACCTTTTTTTCTAAGAATTGTGTGATATAAAGTCACAGTTGCGAGTTATAAAGTCAGTACTGCATGATATAAACTCGCAATTGCAAGAAACAAAAAAAATTCCGAGATTTAAACTCAACAAGTCACAATTACGAAATATAAACTTGCAATTCTGAGAAACAAAGATGCATTTCTGAGAAAGTGAGTCAGAATTGCAAGATATAAACTCACAATTTTGACTTTTTTTCTCAGAATTGCGAGTTTATATCTTGCAATTGTGACTTATTTTCTCAATTTTCGCAATTCTGGCTTCATAACATGCAATTGTGAGTCATTAAGTCAGAATTGTGAGATATAAACTCGCAATTCTGAGAACATATCAGTCTTTTTACCCCTCAGGACTGGACTTCATTACTCGCAATTGAGATACAAACTTGGATTTGCAAGAAAAAAAGTCAGCATTACAAGATACAAACTCGCATTTGCAAGGAAAAAGTCAGAATTGCAAATTTTTATCTCACAATTCTGATTTTATTTCTCGCAACTGCGAGTTTATATCCTGCTATTCTTTATAACTCACAATTGTTTATATCAAGCAATTCTGACATGAAAAATAGTGAGAATTGTAAGTTCATATTACGCAATTCTGCGAGGAAAAAAAGTCAGAATTGCAAAATATAAACTGTAAGAAAAAATTGTGAGATAAAAAGTTGTAATTACCTTTTTTCATTTTTTATTCAATGGCGGAAACGGGCTTCCATAGAAAACATGTGATGACTTGAACATCTATAGATTCTAAAAAGATAGAATCATTTTAGAGCCAGTGGAGTGAAAACAATAAAGCATATATTTATTTCATTAAATCACAGTTCGCACAATTTGACAACTGCACTGAGCTATATCGCGTTATTGATTTTATTTCAATATACCGTGCAGCCTTAATTTTGCCTGAGATTTTCACAAACAGTCACCCAGACTGTAAAGAGTCTGATAAAAACCAGTCTAATTTGGGGGGGCATAAAGATGCAAGTTATAATAACATTCACAGATGTGTCAAAAAAAATTTTTGTCACAAATTAAATGTTAAGTAGCTGTGGCAGTAGCTCACAAACCCTGTCTTTGGATTCAGCGGAGAACGTTGTCGAGATCTGTCCTTGTGTGCCATAACTCATTCAGAATGGAGCGGCATTTCCTTCACTCAGACAAGGCCGACATTATAACTCCTGTAAAACTTCAAACCCCCTTCCTGCCCGCACACACAGACCTGCATTGTGCTAGCGGACCGGGTCTGGAGTGGCGCAGCCATTCTGAAGTGCCCGAACTGCCAAGAACATGTGGAGCCTTTTCAGCAACTGCCATTCTATTCCCTGACCCAGGGAATTTTAGAGCTGCTGACTTGCCAAAATCCTCAGGAAAACATTTGCTTTTGAATAATCAAAATTCAGAGAAGACATTCCAGAGCCACGGTGCTCGCCTGTGAAGATTTAGGGCAGGTACTTCAAGCCTGTTGAATCAATGTACCATTTCTCATCTTAACGCGGTTTATGGCCGTTTGCGTCTTGAAGATTATTAAATCAAATTCCCATCCCTAGTGATGCAGGAAGCACGTAGCATTAGGGATGGAAATATTAAGAGGTTTAAAGATTCTGTTGCAGAATTAACTAAACGATTCTGGTGTCTTAATGATTTAATTAATGATTCTTCTAAGCACTTTTTCAAATAAATCTCTTCAACTGATGGAATGAGTTATTAGACCAAGAAAAAATAAATAAATAAATAAAAATACTAAACAACTAAATACATAAATACATTTGGCCAATTTAAAGTTTTATCATTTCATTGTACTTTTTTGGTCAGAAACATGATATTTTTGCCATTGTTAAAATATATTTAACAACAATATATTTAATGAATTTAATTTTATTATTTTATATATATATATATATATATATATATATATATATATATATATATTATATATATATATTATATTATATTATATTATATTATATTATATTATATATATTTATTATATATATATATATATATATATATATATATATATATATATATATATATATATATATATATATATATATATATATATATATACAGTGGGTACGGAAAGTATTCAGACCCCCTTCACTTTTTTCAATTTTGTTATGTTGCAACCTGATACTACAATTGTTTAAATTCATTTTTTTTTTCTCATTAATCTACACTCTGTACCTCATAATGATGAAGTGAAAACAGAATTTTAGAAATGTCTGTAAATTTATTAAAAAGAAAAATCTGAAATATCACATTTACATAAGTATTCAGACCCTTTGCAACAACACTTGAAATTTTGCTCAGGTGCCTCCCATGTCTCTTGATCATTGCAGAGATGTTTCTACACCTTGACTGGAGTCCGCCTGTGGTAAATTAAATTAATTGGACATGATTTGGAAAGGCACACACCTCTCTGTAAAAGGCCTCACAGCTGATAATGCATATCAGAGCGAAAACCAAGCCACGAGGTCAAAGGAACTGCCTGCAGAGCTCAGACACAGGATTGTATTGAGGCACAGATCTGAGGAAGGCTACAAAAAAAAAAATCTGCTGCACTGAAGGTTCCCAAGAGCACAGTGGCTTCCATAATTCTCAAATGGAAGAAGTTTGGCACAACCAGGACTCTTCCAAGAGCTGGTCCCCAGCCAAACTGAGCAATTGATGGAGAAGGGGCTTGTCTAAACTGGTGACCAAGAACCTGGTGGTCACTCTAGTTGAGCTCCATGATTATATATGCAGATGGGAGAAACCTACAGAAGGACAAACATCACTGCAACACTCCACCGATCTGGGCTTTATGGGAGTGTGGCCAAACTCAATCCTCTCCTCAGTGAAGACACATGAAAACACACTTGGAATTTGCAATAAAGCACCTAAAGGACCCTCAGACTCTGAGAAACAAGATTACCTGGTCTGATGAACCTCAATTCTAAGCATCATGTTTGAAGGAAACCGGCTCTTCTCATCACCTGCAGGGTACCATCCCAAAAGTAAAGTGTGCTGGTAGCAGCCTCATGCTGTTGGGTTGTTTTTCAGCGGCAGGGACTGAGGAACTCATCAGAGTAGAAGAAAAGATCAATGCACCAAAATATTGAGATAGCCTTAATGAAAACCCAGTCCAGGGCATTCAAAACCTCAGACTGGGCCGAAGGTTCACCTTCTTACATGACAATGACCCTAAGCACACAGCCAAGGCAACACAGGAGTGGCTTAGTGACAACTCTGTGAATGTCCTAGAGTGACCCAGCCAGAGCCCTGACTTGAACCCTATCGAACATCTCTGGAGAGACCTGAAAAAGGCTGTCAACAGACGGTTCCCATCCAACCTGACCGAGCTTGAGAGGATTTGCAAAAAAGAATGGCAGAAATTCCCCCAATCCAGTTGTGCAAAGCTTGTTGCGTCATACCCAAAAAGACTCGAGGCTGTAATTGCTGCCAAAGGTGCTTCAACTAAGTACTGAGTAAAGGGTCTGAATACTTATGTAAATGTGATATTTCAGTTTTTTCTTTTTAATAAATTTGCAAACATTTCTAGGATTCTGTTTTCACTTTGTCATTATAAAGGACAGCGTGTAGAGTAATGAGAAAAAAAAGAATTTAAACAATTGTAGTATCAGACTGCAACATAACAAAATTGAAAAAAGTGAAGGGGGTCTGAATACTTTCCGTACCCACTGTATATATATATGTTTCATTCTGCTTTTTAAAATTTGGTCAGAAATCATAAGATTTGGTAGAAAAAAAGCTTTGTCCTATGAAAGTCATGAAAATCATTTGTTTCGCTGTTTTATTTGTTTCATTCTGAACGAGAACCGATGCATTCCCAACTCTACACATCACACTCACACCCAACATGAGTTTGTGGTGACAGAACAAAATAATCAGGCTTTTATAGGGAGGAAAACTTATCTCCCACAATCTTATTAGATGAGTAGTGCTGACATCAGGTTATACAGCCTCATCTACGCTCAAGGAGAACAGAGAGGGCATGAAAGAAAGAGCTGAATCAGAATTAGTTGTTCCAATGACTGCAATCTCTTAATCACCGGCAGCTTCCTCTCTCCGCTGCCCTTCACTCTTGGGTGGTATAACTCATCCCAGCAGCCTGCAGCGTGTCAGAGTAATTTAGCCATTCGACTGGGAAACAGCAACGTGTCGCTGTAATGAGTTGGAGAGCGGCAGGTTTTTCAGGGCTGGGTGGCGGCTGCGACACCGCATACAAGGTGAAATACGACAGCCATTTAGAGATGGAGGAAAGCCTGCAATCACCAGAAGAGATGGTGCACTGGGAAAACACAGAGCTCAACCGCAAACATGGAGGATGCCACAACTGCAACAGCCACAGACTCTAACATTGGTTAGCAAAACAAAGAGACCATAAAAGGATCCAAAGGCCAAAGAGAAAAACTAACTCTGACTTGTTGGTAATTATCAGCCCATGACCTGTTCATGTAAGATGGATTGTGGGTTTTGCACAATACCACTTTATGGGTGACGCTTCCTTTGTCCTCACCTTCTACCGCAGATGCACAAACACACAGAAGTAGGCCAATGCAGACTAAAAGAGAGCAGGGGAGGGAGCCTTATAACACCTCAGCAGAAATACACTCTGGCATGCTGAATAATACCTCTGCAAAGCAAAAATCTTTCTGGAAAATAAGAATAAAAGGAAGGAAAAAATCACTCCAAAAAATTAAATCTGTTGAAACTGATTTCAACCTTAGTGTAAATATTTTCATATCTAAATATACGACTATTATATTTTATGTAGTACCAAACTAAATATTAGGGATGCATGATACACTGGTTATCAGCTGATATAAGTGTTTGTTTTCCGTGTGTGGTGTTTTTTTGTTTTTTTGGGGGGGTTTTTTTACACAAAATAATATATTTTAATTTGAGCATTTTGATATTGTCAGTATTAAACAAATAAATATAAATATATATATATATATATATATATATATATATATATATATATATATATATATATATATATATATATATATATATATATATATATATATATATATATATACACACACACACACACACACACACACATACACACACACACACACACATATATAAACTGTATATTATAGCAATTTAAATTTTAGGTATTGCTCCAATGTTTTTGAGAGTTTCCACATAAGACAATAAAGGGGAAAAAAAAGGCATGCAGATCTTAAGATCCCACGAAACTGACAAACAGACTTTTATCTTCAGATCAAACGCTAGTTTAAGCTGCTTTATTCATTGTTATTTTACTGATGCAAAAACCAGCCTGGACAATTACAAAAAGCATACTTAGCGATTCATGTGAACTTGTATGCAATTCTGAGAAATACAAGCCAGAAACGACATCTAAAATAGATCTTGACCTGTTTTTTAATCTTGCATGAAAGGCATGCTGATTTATGGCTTGCACTGCAAGTTCTGCAATCCTTCGCAACCGGTTTTATAAACTTTTAAGATCCACTACAATTCCTTTCATCGCAAGTTTCTTTTCGCTTGCTGGGGAATGTCTGGTACTGTTCTAGTTCCTGCAGCCCCCAGGCACAGAAAGCTGCAATGCAGGAGGGAGTGATTGGGACACATTGTTCTAGAAATCACACCACCTATTCCTGTATGTTTAATGAATTGGATGGCACCATAAGGTGACTGCAGGTGTTCTATAACACCATGACATATAAGGAGAGACGCCAGATTCCATATTGCAATAACACAGATGCAAACTGAAGAATTTTCATATAGTGATGCAATATCGCTGCACAAACCTTGCCGGTTATTAGTGCAAGAATCAGGCAAATAACCATCTGCAAAAATGAAAGCTGTCAGCTGTAGTTCAAGCACATTGAGCTATATAAGGGGAAATTAATCTCCCCCTTAGGTTTAATCAGGGGTGGGTTGAGTTGTGAGCTAGAGAATACTGAACAGCCATTTGTCCCTGCAGCAGGAGGCATGATTATATTTGACAGACTGAGAGAATCAATCTGGCAATAACACAGATGATGAGAACCACAGTGACATCTGGATACCCAGACCACTTCCTAATGTTACTCAGTGCTCAATACTGTGACTAAAATTGTCTCAAAAGTGACAGAAAAATACAAATGTGTGACAATATTTGAAATCTAGTCAGGAAAGTTATGTGTGCATCCATATGCCGTTTTGTCAGGTATCCTCTTTTTAGAGTGTGTGCCAGTATTTCTTGAACACAAACAGCAGGAGTCATGAAGTCAGATTCATGAAAAAATGACTCTTTCAAACAGTACCTTTTAATGAGTCACTCAAAAAGATTCACAAAATGTTTGCAAAAGCAAGTGAGTCACTAAGAGCTGTTAAAACTGGGTCACAACAGTTCACAACTGACTACCTAACAAAATTAATATTAAAAAAAATGGTATTAAAAAAATAATAATTTTATATTATATATATATATATATATATATATATATATATATATATATATATATATATATATATATATATATATATATATATATATATATATATATATATATATATATGGCACAACTACAATTTAACTAAATACAACTAGAATAACACCTTAGTTTATTAAACTTAAATCAGTGGGAGCTAGCTAGTGCATAAAAAACTATGAACTAAAATGCTTCTGAACAACCATCTTCAACTAGCAAATCTATAATTTGGGAAATAAAAAAAGTCTGTTGGCTCCTAAATGTTTCATTTTAGGAGTTAATTGCTCCTTGTCATTTTTTTCCTTGTTTTGCACAAAACAAGATTGTCCCTCAACGGCGAGGAGAAACTTTCATGGAGCTCTTCAGAATCTGTACAACATATTTTGGGGCATTTGACACTGCATAATATCAACGTGAATAACCGGATTTACAAACGCTAAATACCTCCAGATTGTGCACATGATGGCAAAAGGCAATTTAGAGAACTGCAAAACCTGATTAGCCTGCTGCGATTATGGTAATTATGGTAATGCTGAAATGTTTACTTGTGAATAACCACTGTTAATAAGGGATTTCAACATTTTGGACAAATTGTAGAGAGGCTACATTGTTAGCCTTTGCTGAAGCCAGCAAGAATCAACTGAAGATTTGAGCTGAACAACAATTAACAATTTATATGTATGTAGTGTTAAGTTTCCAGAGGCAGCTACTCAGCTGCGTGTAAAGTTGCTTAAAAGATCCCTTGAGATGCGTTTGACTTCCAAAGCCCCCTCAGCTCAGGAACATTCAGTCTACAGCGTCTGGAGCTCAAAAAGCTTAGCTTCAATTCCCAGTGATTGCCAATGCGACATTCAGTTTTGCATTGGAGAATCAGCATGTGTCTGTATAGCATTTGACCTCTACCAAGCTTAAAAATCTACAATGAGACCAAAATGCTCACCCGAGCTTCAGTCGACTCTACATTCATCCATTTCAAGATGGTTTATGTGGAAGATGGGAGTGGTGTGAGAGGATTATTGAGGACCCCTGCGTTGTAGAAGCAGGATATTGGATCCACAGGAGGGGTCTTGCGAGACCGTCTGAGGTGGGCCAGTTGAAAGAAAAAAGGGGGAATGAATCTGTTTTCCTTTATACTAACTTAATAGCCAAGATACTGCAAACATGTGAAGATATTTCACTACTGAGCCAAAATCGAATGAAAGATGTCATCGCTTTGAAAGAAAGGTCAGTTGATCTGTTTTTAAAAGTGAATGGGTCATTTCTAACTACTTATTGTTGCTAGATAAATACATACAAGCCCATTCCAGAGCAATGGAGTCAGACTGCCAAATGAGGCAAAGCTTGTGAAGCTGGTGGGGGAGGAGAACGATCTCAGTATCGCATTCATATTCACAGTCTACTGCACATTAGCTGCGGCAAAGCAAATACAGCTCAGACGGACCGACAGCCTGATGACGGATGCTTGGGATTGAGCTCTGATCACCGTTGTGCCGTTCGTCCAAGTGTTCCACAGCAACATGATGCATTAGATTGTTTCTAGTCATTGTGTTTTTTTTTCGGGGGGGGGGTTCCTGTTGCCATGGAAACACCGCTGACAGGCTCAGGGGCCGCCGAGAGCAAAGGTCAGTGGCGAGATGCCAGAATCCCCTCAACAGGCGTCATTAAACAATGCAAAGTGGACACAGCGTGAGTCTGGGACTCCAAGAGAAAGGCCTGCATTGATGCAGTGTGTATATATTCAGCTACTGCGGTCGTAAAAAACACAATATCTGTTCCATTGTAAGATATTGATGGAAGACAATGGCTGTGTTTGCAGCCACACCCTTTCCTTCTTGTGGCTCGAGGAACCAGGAGGATGGAGGATCTGGCTCTTCCGAGCTGAACAAATAAGATTGGGCCGCATGACGGATATTCCTGCAGTAGAGGGGTCATGTTATCAGGGAGGCCTTGAACAGGGCAGTGACGGCCAATGAAAACACAGCGCAAGCTAACCTCTCCATCTTCCACTACTAAACTCCCCAGTCTCTTCCCACATACCTATCTTCATAGATCTCAGTTCTGTTTGTTACTGAAGCTAAGAGCATAGGTTCAACTAATAAACGCTTGCTTAGGGTTTCCCTGTACTGGTTAGAGAATTGTGGAGGATGAGAGAAAGTGAAAGGAGATGTTCGGCTCCTGGTGCCTGCTTTGTGTTTTCTTCATCAGCTGCTTAATTATTGATATACTTGTCACACTGCTAAGGATGAGAGAAAAATGAACTTCCAGTGAGTAAGAGTGTCTAAACACACACACCAACATACACATAATATTGAGCTTTCTTCAACAACCGGTCAGACGTTTCGGTTTATCACCTCTAAATGACCCCAAAAAATTATGGATGACCTTAAAGGATTAGTTCACTTCCAGAATAAAAATTTCCTGATAATTTGCTCACACTATCCAAGATGTTCATGTCTTTCTTTCTTCAGTAGAAAAGAAATTAAGGTTTTTGAGGAAAAAATTCGAGGATTTTTCTCCACATAGCGGACTTCAATGGGGGCCAATGGATTGAAGGTCCAAATTGCAGTTTCAATGCAGCTTCAAAGGGCTCTACGCGATCCCAGCCAAGGAATAGGAGTCTTGTCTAGCAAAACGATCTGTCATTTTCTAAAGAAAAATTTAAATTTATATACTTTTCAATCACAAAAATCTTGTTCCAGCTCGACTTCACGCATTACATAATCACGTTGGAAAGGTCACGCGTGATTAGGGATGCGCAGTATACCGGTACTGGAATAATAACAGTATATATTATATTTCAAATGGAACGATATCATAATTTTGCTCAATTCGGTATTTCATAAGCTGCTGTTATGAAGTGCACCTGTAGATGGCAGTGATTCCCAAATTGCTGTGCAACCTACAACTCTATCAATGCACCGGAAATTAATAAATAAAGAGAACAGTAGAAGTGAAATACGGCATTACTTTACATACAAAACAGATGATAAAGGTGAACGAACTGACCTTACTGCACCTGTATGCAAGCGTTGCTATAAATCATGTGCTGCCACAGGAGGCAACACATCAAATCTTTAAGCATTTGTCGCTTGCTCATCCTGATCTTTTCAGATTATTAAGAGATCTACAGGTGAGTGCATCATTCATAAATTCGGATTTAATTTTAACTTTAATTTACAACTGATCAACGCATATACAGATGTGATACAGTAAGCTCAAATGTGCGTGTGTGACACGCTAGAACCAGTGAAGTTTTGGTCACGTAATATATGGACTTGCATTTTATACAATCGAATATTAATTGAATTTGAATTAAGCAAGAGTTTTGCTATATTAATTTTAGTATCAATAATGATGTTAATGTTTCTGCCGCGCTGCCGACCGCTAATATGAAGCAGCTGAGAGAGTGAGATTTATAATGCTTTTTCTTTGACTACCTGAGTCTAAAATCTGAAAACAATCAGAGAAAGAGAAATAATAACGTGATTTTAAATATTACTTTGACTGTTAGAATAACATTTTACAATAAAGCAACATTTGTTGCATTAATTGCGTTACTTCAGTTGTATTTTTTTCTTCAAACTCAGTCAAAATGTAACCTATGTTCCCGGTAGGGTTTTTGTTACATTTTGAGACATTTTGTTTGCACTATGTGTTTGCACTAGATAAGAAGATAAGAAGATAAGACAATATAAGAAGATTTGAATATATTGTCATTGTTTTAATTCAGTTATATATTTTTTTTCTCCAACATCAAAATTAACCTATGTTCCCTGTAGGTTTTTTGTTACAGTTTGATACAAAGGTATTAGATATGAATCTTATTATTTTTTATTATTAGAAGTTTTTATTATTATCATTTTAATAAAATTGTTTTCAGTTCACTTATCTTTTGAATGGTAGTGAATGAATGAATGAATGATGCATTTATATAGCGCTTTTTATGTGTATTGCTGTACACCCAAAGCGCTTTACAATCATGTGGGGGGTCTCTCCTCAACCACCACCAGTGTGCAGCATCCACCTGGATGATGCGACGGCAGCCACAGGACAGCGGCGCCAGTGCCCTCACCACACACCAGCTACAGGTGGAGAGGAGAGAGAGAGACAGAGCCAATCAAGTGGATGGGGATTATTAGGAGGCCATGATTGACAAGGGCCAGTGGTGGAAATTTGGACAGGACACCGGGGTTACACCCCTACTCTTTACGAGAAGTGCCATGGGATTTTTAATGACCACAGAGAGTCAGGACCTCGGTTTAACGTCTCATCCGAAAGACGGTGCTTGTTGACAGTATAGTGTCCCCGTCACTATACTGGGGCGTTAGGACCCACACAGACCACAGGGTGAGCACCCCCTGCTGGCCTCACTAACACCTCTTCCAACAGCAACCTAGTTTTCCCAGGAGGTCTCCCATCCAGGTACTGACCAGGCTCAACCCTGCTTAGCTTCAGTGGGCGACCAGTCTTGGGCTGCAGGGTGATATGGCAGGGTGATATCTTTTGAGGCTGGTTATTTGTCACCTATGGTATTGATTTAGTATCGATACCGAGGTATTACATTCTGGTATCGTACCGAAGCCAAAATTATGGTATCGAGCCATCCCTACGTGTGATGTAGTCGGAAGTACCAACCAAAGAAAGTCAAACACCCTTTACAAAAAATGGTACTACGATGTCGGATGATTTTGAAGATGGAGGAGAAAATGAGACTGAGTTTTTCACCCTACCCTACCTATTTGAACCGAAGTACACAGACTAAGAACTAACCATACGTGACTTTTCCAACATGATTACGTAATACGTGAGGTCGAGCTGGTACAAGATGAGCATTTGTGATTGAAAAGTATATAAATTTTAATTTTTTTTAGAAAATGACACTTCACTAGATAAGACCCTTATTCCTTGGCTGGGATTGTGTAGAACCCTTTGAAGCTGCAATTTGGACCTTCAACCCGTTAGCTCCCATTGAAGTCCACTAGAGAAAAATCCTGAAATGTTTTCCTCAAAATTCTAAATTTTTATTCTGGAAGTGAACTAATTCTTTAACAGCTACATGTTCTTACAGATACAGAGAAACATTAAACCATATAGTCTAAACACAAAAAGTAAATAATTAAATTTATATATTATATTAAAGGAATATAAAAAAGGACATACACACGATAGACAGAGACAGACAGACAGATAGATAGATAGATAGATAGATAGATAGATAGATAGATAGATAGATAGATAGATCATATTTAATACTATTTATACTATTGCTTAAAAAAATACTTAATTTAGATGTTAATAGCTCATAGTTCATTTAGACGTTAACTCATAAAACAATTTTACAGTCTATTGTAGGGATGCACCGAATGTTCGGCAACCGAAATTAAGCCGAATAAGCGAAAAGACCAAATAAATTGTACCAAACAATGACGTGACACGATCAAATAAGGCACGCACTAATGCAGCAAACACGTCAGCAGTGTGGAAGTATTTAAAACTGTCAGAGAAAGAAGCAAAAATCATTATAAGCACGAAGCACCGACAGCAAGAGACTGCTTAGCACTACATCTCATGTCTCCGATGAGAAGAGGAAGGGGTGGTTGATGCTGGTTACTATGATGATTGAAATCGCGAAATGGCATCAAACGATTAGTAAATAAACTGCAGAATGTTATGTTTTCAAATACACTCACGGATTGCATGTATTCAAACAGCGCTGCATGAGCTCGCGGCGCCAGGGTTCAAAGTCTGCGCTAAAACACTTTTACTCGTCATTTGCTCAGTAATATTTTTATAATCTTTTTAAAGACGTGACAATGTGATACGTGCGACAAACATGTTCCCAAATTCGTAATGAGAATCATTTAAATATCTGCATGCTGTTGTCAACAAAAAGAAGCACTAATATCTTCCTGAGGGTTTCTGCCAAAATAAAATCTAAGAAAATGCAACAACTCCATCAACATTCATAAATGTTAGTATTGTAATTTTACTTTTGTTCTGTAAAATAAAATAAAAAAATAAGACAATAATAATGATAATAATAATTAGCCTACAACTAGGGATGGGCGATATGAGCAAAAATTCATATCTCTGTATTTTTTGGCTGATTTGAGGTATACGGTATATATCTCGGTATTTTCTATGCTTTTGTATTTGGATTAAACAAATAAACAAAGAAAGTGAATGTAACCATAGGCATATATTATGTTAAAAAAGGGTTAAATCACATTACATTCTAACATTGTAACATTGCAGTCTAAAAACAAAAATAATGCTTTTAAAGCAGAAGTTAAATTTACTAAACTAAAAATGAAAATAAAAAAGCACTGACTAATTGAGTAAAAAGCCTGTTTTGATTACTCCATTAGAATCACTTTACAGTTAGTGCTATCATACAAATACACTTAATTGTAGGTTTAAAATTCTACATGTGTCACATTTATTGTTTATTAACTACAAATATTTCAGTAAAATGTATATTTTAGAATGATTGCGCTCCTATTACATTGTGCGTCTTGTTCAATGAAGTCTGTGAAGTTTAGCGGAGAATCTCAAAGCAGAAGGCTCATGCACTTCTGACAGCAAAATGGAAATATTTCCATGGCTTTCTAACATTTACAGATGGAGAATATACCTGTGAAATGTAAGTTATGCATTTAGGAAAACAGCACATCTCAAACACATTAAACAGCGCGTCTCTGTCAGAGGCACACGCAGCCTTTCTGTCGGAGCCGTTTTAAACTAAAACTAAACTATAGGCTTCTATATCTTACGAGTTTTTTTAAAACCCTTCATATAAAGTTTGTCACATGTTTAGAACAAATTGGATTATGCACTTTCTCCGCAGCAGCTCAGTCTGTGTCCTCCACTACATTTTAAGATGCGCTTGTTTCAAACTACTGTATATCGATATAAACGGTATTGCCTTCTATCGTATCGCTTATAAAGAATATATCGATATATCGTACAAACTTGATAAACCGCCCAGCCCTACCTACAACAGCTTTATACATTATAACATTCACACATAGTGTTTAAATTGGGATCTGTAATATATTCTAATATTTTAAAAGAAGTCTCTTCTGCTCAGCAAGGCTGCACTTATTCGTACAGTAAAAAAAAATACATGGCTGATTCAAGAAGGGGGTCTCAAAAATGGCCAAAAAATATTATTTTAGTAACTTATTAATTTTAAGTTAAATTGTGCTTTGTTGGTATAATGTCGTCTGATAGAATGTTAAAAAATGTTCAGTGTTAAGTAAATATTTTTAAATTGTTGTTTTGTAATTGATTTTTTTATTTGAAAAGCAGGACAAAACAGTAAAAAAGCACATTTTGGCTATTTAGTTTATGCAATGGTGAAAGAAAAAAAAAAAAAAAAAAATTGGCAAAATTGGCCTACATAGGAGAAAAAATGCGAAAAATAGTGTTCGGTATTCGG
Source organism: Spinibarbus caldwelli (assembly GCA_039654775.1). Lineage (NCBI taxonomy): Eukaryota > Metazoa > Chordata > Actinopteri > Cypriniformes > Cyprinidae > Spinibarbus > Spinibarbus caldwelli. Next base: position 8,931,946 of record CM077255.1, read on the forward strand.
CCTTAGGCCCAGTGTTTCATTTTGTTCGGCTTCGGCTCAGAATTTTCATTTCGGTGCATCCCTAGTCTACAGAGTGCATTCTAGTTTATCTAATGAAGGATAAACAGAGCATAACCACTAGGGACCAGCAACCTCAACCCTTAACCAGCTATCCATATCAGAAGTGATGTAAAAAGGAAGCTGCATTGAGTGATGGCAGTAAACACTGCACAGGACTAATTGTCTGCAAACCATTTGAGCTGTCAAGGCTAAACGTGCATTACGAATGAAAGGGTCAATTTTAAACTGCCGGTCGGGTCACCAAAACTGGCAAAAAACAACATTGACAACCTTTCCACCCCCATGTGCGGTAGTAAATTTGTCACATGTGCAGAATACATCACACCTTAATGTGCATCTTGAATGTAGTGGATGAACAGCAAGGTCTGGTGTGCAGAGGGAAAGATCATCTATTATTTACTGAGAGACAAACAGACTGTGAAATATGACGCAATTTACTTCTACCCGCAGAGACGAATGACAAATCCCAATGCTTTCTCATAGTCAAGAGACGATGGCAGCTATGTGCATATGAAAAAATCTACTCAAACATCACACAAAATATTCCACTGAAGTAGATGCCACGTCTGTTTTTAGACAGGCAATATACAGGCTAGATATACAACCCCATATACATTGACCCCTAGGAAGACCCCTAGAAGCTACTGGTCATCTGTAACATGTAGGGGTGGCTCAATACCACTTTTTAAGAACCGATTTCGATCCGATACCTGGGCAGTTTTTTTTTAATCAGTGTTGAATTTTTATACCTCAGTGTGTGTTGACTTGATCATGACTTTTTTGTGTTACACACAATCTACTAAATATAAACTTTATTGTAAAGAAAAACAACAAATGAATGCATATATAATTATAATCTATGACAAAAATACTATTATAAACTAGGTTAGTGGATAATTCAGTAGCAAAAGTTACTCTAGAAAAATCATGAGTGCACAATTATATAAAATCTAAAATTAGTGGGGGAAAAAAAAAACATTATTTAGTGGGGAACAAAAAAAAAAATGAATAAGTGTAGGACTAAATCTAAAATGGTAATGTAAAATGATATACATTGCTCTTTGTATTGTTGTAAAATACATTCATGAAAAACAAGTAATATATTTATACTGTAAAATTAAAAGACATTTCTTTTAAATGTATAGCACAGTAATGAGGCAGAAACATATGATAGATAAGACGAACAAGAAAGACTATTAATAATCTTTCATTGTGCAAAAGTATTATGATACGAAAGGCTTCAAATACAGAGCGGCACAAAGCGCATATGTGCATCCGGAGTCCGCATAGAAAGGTTCAAAACACAAAGTGAAGAGATATTAATGTGTAGTGTATTAAATCTGTGCAATAGTTTATTGAGCCTTTTCTTTTAACAATTTTAAATTTCAGTTACTGTGCTCGTTAAGAACATAGAGCTCTCTAGTCTAGTGTTGTGATCTAACAGACACCAACACAATTTTGAAAACAGCATGAAGATAAAGTCCTGCAAGATAAAGTCCTTTTATGCAAAACCATTTATCTTTATTTAATGTTACAGATCAAGTATAATATTAGGAACATTTAATAATCTTGCAGAGAGTTTTATCGTCTTGACTCTAGTAACCGAACGCGACACGCAGTTTGAACTCTGAATGGAGGATAACAGACAGCCGCAGCGGAGAGAAGAGTTTACGTGAACTTGAGTTCAATATTCATCTGTAACGTTACCTCACATTAAACTATGTAACGGCTTCAGACCACTTGAAATATAGTGCACGAAAACTTTATGTGTTTTATAATGTGTTTGTGGCTTTTGTGGGACTTAACAATAACACAATAGTATACGCACAATATCGGATTTGGATCGGTCTCTTCTGACCGATACCCCGATCTGGCAGAAAATGCCAATATCGGAGCGATACCGATACTGAATATCGGATCGGCGCACCCCTAGTAACATGTCTGCTATTTCCTGACTAAATAATGTTTGCTTCAAAATGGCAGGCTGGAAAGGAAGAACGCTGCAATCTCAGCATGCATTCGTTTTTCTGGACCACCTTTAAATGTTCGTTTTATCTGAAGAACATTAAAGGGAGACTGGAAACTCATCCAACCAGGAAGCTGTTTGAAGTCACTCAGCTCAAACGCTACAACTGTATCTGAACTTTAGAGCTACAGTCAGCAATCCTCTCTCTCGCTCTCTCTTTCTCTCTCTGATAAAAGACACAAAACTATACAGTCATCTGCCTTCTAAGTCAACACCCTAACTGTCATGGAACTTCGTAATTGAGCAATTTGATCACTAACAAAAATTAGAATATTTAATACAAAAATAAATAAATAAAAAATAAAATAAAAAGACATTTTCTTCAATCTCCTAATCTGAATTTTGGCTGAAAATTCTTGCAATAAAGTACAAAGAGCTAAGCTGAAATAAAGTCATGCTAATCGTATCATATGAAACATGTTTATGGCTATTAATCTATCCATCCAACAAAAGGGCTCTGTGTTTCTTCCCATGATTATGTTACACTGATGGGTTCAGAGAGACTGTGCTTGAGGGTGACATATTATCATGCCATAAATTATACAGTGAGCATTCCAGTGTGGGGTCTGATGGCCGGGCCTACTTAGTGTCAAGAGTAATTACCTCCCAATCCAATGGGGCCTTTGTAAAGTGACAAGGTAAAACAGACTCATGTTTACATCTGTGGAGCGGCAGTGTAAGCACATGTGAGATTTTGGGTGCTTTGAGTTGATTCTGAATAGGCTTAACATAAGCACATGAGCTTATAAATTTATGTCTGAGTGACCAGTGTATGGCTATAATGTTTCTGAGGTGTGAAAAAGAGAGATACAAACGGAAACACATGCTCATGATCTGAAAACATAATCAGGAAGCAGTGGGCATCAGGAAATGAGAGACTGACAACTGCTTGCAGCAGGGTGAATTTGCTCAAATCTTCATGCAAGTGTCACGTATCACCTTTGAGGTCTTACTGTGTTTAATGATGCCTTCAAGTCATGTCAGAATGATCAAATTTAATCACATTGTGGATAAAGCATTTCAGCTGGCACTCAAAGTACCAAAAAGCATCCATGGGAAACCAGCATATAAAGACGAGAGGCTGGAAACATCTCACTAAACTACCATTTAGAGGAAAAACTGTAGAGGCTCACAGCTTGCCAATGTATTTACATTTGATCATGACCACACTGGCATTTGTGACGGTTTCATGGTGAGAGTGCTGCGGTCAGGGAGTGCAGTATTTATGGACTGCTTAACAGGGAACTATTCTGCCTAGTAAAACAGCAGCAACAATTGACATGTCATAATGTCAATAATTCAGATTAGTGTATTTGAGTGCATCTGAAAGCACAAGGAAACTCTGTAGATCCAATAAATAACTTTGCTGGCAGGCAGCATATGACAGTATAATATATATATATATATATATATTTTTTTTTTTTAAATTTATTTATTTTTATTATTTTTTTTTTTTAAATATATAAAGCCAGAAGTAGAACATTTTGTTAAAAATGATTCTCTAAGCTCTGACCGCTTAAGCTACCGAACAAGAAAATAAATAATAATAATAATAATAATAATAATAATTTGGCAAACAGGAAGCTTGCAAAAATATTACCTACTTGGAACGAGTCTATAATTTAACTACAGGTTCAAATATGTTTGGTTCCAAATCAAGGACTAAACTGTGATTCTGTTTGCTTTCATTTTAAAATGGACCATACTTACCAAAATATCTGTACAGTGCATTACACCAAACTGATGAGTTACAGAATTTACTTGAGATCATTTCCAATTGTTTATGTGCACTTCTGAGTGTGACTGCAGTGTTCAAAAAGTGGTCAAATATTTGGGGTCAGAAATTAATACTTTTATTCAGTAAGGGTGCATTAAATTAACCAAAAGTGACAGTAAAGTCATGTATAATGTTACAAAAGATTTCCATTTCAAATGCACTTTCTATTCATCAAAGAATCCAAAAAAAAAAAGAAAAACTGCATCACAGTTTTTACAAAAATATTAAACAGCACAACTGTTTCAACATTGATAATAATAAGAAATGTTTCTTGAGCAGCAAATCAGCATATTAGAATGATTTCTGAAGACTGGAGTAATGTCTGCTGAAAATTCAGGTTATATAATGTAAAATATATTATAATAGACAGTTATTTTGAATTGTAATAATATTTCACACAATTCAGTTATGGTCCTTCCTGTTATATACAAACTGCAGCAGTACAACTGAAGTATCCACACATGCATCTGCATCAATAAATACAAGTTACTGAAGAATAACTTGGCAAAGTTATGCCATGTTACATGGAAACAGCAATTTCATAAAAGTAAAAATGCGTAATTGATACTTTAAGGATCTATTTCTACCTTATCTGAACCCTAAAATGACTTTCACTGCTAAACCAGATTGATTCAGTCATATTACGCAATATCTTTATTTGAATAAAACCAGTTCACTGAGATGTTACCACATAATGCTCACTTTAGGTCACCTGATACTGAACAAGCTGTTGCTTTTTCAGAACATTATTTCTCTGCTTGTTTCCAGCAGGACGTGTTTATACACGTATAGTTTCACAACCCATAATTTTCTTGTAACTGTATACATACTTAGCACCATGCAACTTTGTACTACACAGGAATATTTCAAGACACTTCAGAAAATGCAAAACACTACAGCTCTGGGCAAAACAATTCTGGAGTAATGAAATGATAAACATTTGGAGCACACCTTAAAGTTTTAAAAGACACATCTGATGTATCTCGATTTAATTATTATCTCTGGTTGTATAATTGAAACAGATTTGTCAGTGTATGAGCTGGATAGAGAGCACAAACATGTACCAGCACACAGCAGGGCTGTGCAAAGACTTCAAAGGAGCACAACCTCCTCTATTCTTTAAAATAAGCCCCTAAATTATTATGTAAGCAGAAATATTGTGCTAAACAGACTGTGCATGAAGCAAAGGAATGAGAGTCTCAGGTTTGGCTCTCATTATGGAGTCATGTGCAGGGTGAGCAGACATCTGGTTTGAGTAAAACAAAGCCAAAGCCTTGAAAGCCTACGGCGGGCTGAAATCCGCCTGTCCCCGACTCACAGGAACCTCCAAGGGTTGCTCATCAAGGGTCTGTGGGTAATCCAAAACACACAGTGTTGGTTTCAGTGTATGCGTCCTCTCAGTGACTCGGTCCGGAGCATATGCGCAGATAGTGAAGCTAATTTGTTTTTATTTTTCTTTCCTGCCAAGCACACTACAAGTCTGAAGTCTGCAAGTAGTCTGCAACAGGTCTGGAGTAGGTTACGCAACTGTCCTGATTCATAATGAAGAAAAAATCCTTATTAAAATAATGACATTCTTGAAAATAAGTGGTTTAGCATAAATGTGAATTATTCATGTTAAATAAATTAAAAATATATAATAATAATAATAATAATAATAATTATTATATATATATATATATATATATATATATATATATATATATATATATATATATATATATATATATATATATATATATAAAAATGCATTACCTTGAAAAAATATACCATAAAATATATACACTATAAAACATATCCAATATATAAATATAAAATAAGAAAAATTCATTGAAATTATTATTTTTTAAATATATTTTTCCGGTAAATCAATAAATAAATACATAAATAATTTTCCAAATAATATTAATTTATTTCCCCTACCTTTTGTCATGGACCTAAATAAAGAAAATAGTCTGATTTGGTTGAGTAAAGTGTGCACCAATTCACCAGAAATCAAGTCTTTAAATGTACACAAGCTGATGACCTTCTGCCTGTGTGTTCGGCTTAAGGCTGTTTGCGAACCTGAGAAGTTACACAGGTAGAAGAGTTTACGTGTGTAATGGTGGGCATACCATAGCGTAGCTACATTATCTTAAAGTTTAAAGCAAACCTGGGCTGATATGGAGGAGGAATTTGTCTCTTTGAGCCTATGCTCACATGGTGTGTACAGAATAAAATCAAAAAGAAAAACACTTTGATATATTGGAACACCTAAAATGGCTCCAAGTCATTTGTGCTAGCACATCAGAATACAGATGAGGCATAAGCTTGGCTCATCTCCTCTCCCCCAACATCAGATCAGTGCAAACCTGAGCATGTTTGTGGATGGGGGAACAAAGAGAGACCACATATTAAGAGAAAAACAAAGAGCAGTGATGAATTGCTTCATTAAAAAAGCATTAGTATATGTGTGACCCAGTCAGACAAGCCGTGTTCCTTTCTGCATGGCTCATGGCAACAGTGCGGTGTAGTACCTCATTTCCAATGCCGAAAATCCTGCTGATATCTTATACCTGATGACTGTATTCTCTGGTGCGGATTTGGGTTAATCTCTAGGCCTGTATCTTTGCCAATATTCTTCATTTACAGCCAAAAAGAGCTTGTCTGTTATCAGTTATACTGTAAATACAGTAGGTATACTTGATATTAAAATTCTGGCTGAGATATATAAAAATAAAAAGTGTCAGATTTTATCTAAATATGAAAAAAAAAAAAAAAAACAGAGAAAATAGAAATAATCAAATGAAAAAAATAATAATTTATTTAATTAATTTAATTAAAAATAAATAATTTATGAAAAAGATAAACCGATAAAATGAAACAAATAAATACACAGATAAATTAGATAAATAAACTGATAAATAACTAAATAAATAAACAAACAAACAAATAAATAAATGGTATTGCATCCATAAGACTAAGCACTCAGAAAAGGAATGACCACCGTATAGACTCTCCATTAAAGCGAGTACTCAACTCATGTGGTTAGCAATGAATTAAAAGCCACTGAATAGCTATATCATAAAAAACGGTTCAGTCTAAAATGAAATGATGTGAATGATGTAAAAGGCCCAGAGAAGAGTCTTGTCCATGGTAAAGAACAGCAAGATAAAGCTTAAATCTTGTGGAAAAGATTTTCTGCTTGTCAGACTTTTGTGATCAGCGTTGACGGGAAAATAGATACCTGTAAAAGTTCTGGTTTGGCGGAAAACCATGTCTGTGGTACTCAGATGAAGGGAAAGTTTAATTATGTTGAAGAAAGACACACCTAAATATCATTCTTACGGTCATAAATTTACAAAAGATGAAGGTAGATGTCTTGTTTTTGGCAGCCAATACTTTTTCCAGTCTACAGCACAAAGAAACAGTCAACAACAAGACATTTGAGGGTGTCTGAATGCTAAAGTGGGGATGGTAGGTGTTATATCATTCTTCACGCAATCCCACAATTCTGTTTTCTTCGCTAACTCAATTTCACAGCTAACCATTGTTTAAAACCATTAACTATAAACCAGGGTGGATTAAACCGGTATCCAGCTGGATGTCAAGTAAGGAAGTGAGCCAGAAAGCCACGTAGCGGTCAGTAACTGTAATCAAGAACCGGCCTAACAGAGGCAGGAAACAAAGCAGGCCTTAACACAAAGAAAAAATCTGTTTCCTCTCCTGACCCAAGGGACTTCTCAGACATCCAATACCTCAGTTTCAATTGTTTTTCATTTAGGCTGGGTTTATTTAGAGGAACTGCTGCCCTTGATTCTTTATTTATTGACTTTTAAATTGAGGATATGAATATGCTTTTGTTGATGTACAAGGATTTTTATAGCTCCTCACTCATTCTGTGCACTTTCTATATTTTGGATCCTATTTACAAGCAAAGTAAAAGCCAAGACACGTGGATATGCAAGATAGATTATAACTATTATACAAGCAATATAGCCTGTGGTCTCTCATGAAACTGTCTCTATACTCTTAAAAATAAAGGTGCTTCAAAAGGTTCTTCAAGTGATGCCATAGAAGAACCATTTTTGGTTCCACAAAGAACCATTCAGTCAAAGGTTCTTTAAAGAACTCTCTCTCTTACCTTTTTATAATCTGAAGAACCTTCTTTCTCCACAAAGAAACAGAAAGGTTCTTCGGATGTTAAAGGTTCATTATGGAACCATTTAGACAAAAAAGGTTCTTCTATGGCATCGTGAAGCACCTTTATTTTTAAGAGTGTAGACTGAAGTGTGCCATATGGAAATTAATACAAAGCAGAAAACAACATGCCAAAGTGTGTGGTCAACCGTGTGTTAAAATGTCATGTGTTTGCAATTATTAAAAGTCTGGTTAAGAAGGGGGAGGGGCAGGAAAACACCAAAAACCAATGTGTCATATTTCATCCTGACTGACAAACATCATTTCAGGGGTTGCGAGAAAAAGTAGGAGTGAGCAGGCCAAGAAAAAAGAACAATAGAAGAACAGAGACCGCTTTGGTCCTGCAGGTCTACACAATGCTCTTATTGTTAATCCAGAATCACAGCAGATCTGGAAAGAAAGGAGAAAGAGAAAGAAAAGACACCAGTTCTCTCTAAAGACTGTGATCCTGACTTATGTTGCACATTCCAACAGGTCTCAGGTCTGTTGCCGTGTGAGACGTGGACTCCGTTCTCACAGCGGCCGGGTTTAAATGAGCGGAGGAACTAAAACATCTTTTGGGCAAAACTGAGCAGAAAATGCTTCCTCATTTTAGTAACTTCTTTTCTCGGAGACGCTCCACAGAGTCAAAGAGATTATGTTGATAAGGTGCGATGTGATGAGCTGGCATTCTAATTTTGCATAGCAGACAAGCAGATGGAGGAATGTGTTCGTTGGCGGTATGCAAATATCAGTATAAATACCACTAGATTCATTCAAAACCGAGTCACTGTTCAAGCTGACAAAGAGCTAAAGACAGTCATTAAAGGCACAGTTCACCCAAAAAATTAAAAATCTGTTATTATTTACTTAGTTACTTTCTTTCATGGAACACACACACAAAAAATGTTTTGAAAAATGTTCATGCTGTAATTAAAGTGAATGGGGTCCAACAAGGGGTGGGTGATCTGCCGATTTTATATCTTGATTGATCTTGAAGATGTCTAAAATCTACTTTTCAAGCGAATCATAGAGATCGTGATCTTTTATGTCATCATAATAATGTTAAAACTACAGCAATGACTGCCTATTAGATGACTGCGGTTGGTCAAATTAGATCTCGCATCTAAAAAGTAAAAAAAAAAAAGCAAAAAAAGTCTATTTATTCCTTCCCTTTCTATCATGTGTCTTTCATGCATGTGACATATTTTAAAAACTCAACTTGAGTAGGGCTGAAACGATTAGTCGACATTATCGACAATAAAAAAAATTGTCGACAAATATTTTTGTTGTCAAGTAGTCGTTCTATCTCATATGAGCTAATGTAAGAGCCTGCAATACTGCGGTTTGACCAGTGTGGTGCTGTAGCGCACGACTGTAATTCAGCTCTCCTGGATGGAATTCAAGGGAAGAAGACAGCGCTTCTGAGCAGCGTTTGGATGTAAATAGACCCTTATGCTGCTAGCTGTCCTCTGAATAACAAAATAAACAACAAAAACTGACAGCGGTGTGAAAGTAGCAGTTAAGATCTGATTTTAGCGATGTGGATGTTTGCACGATATCTGCAGTTCGGTTCTCCATTAAAGCAGTCATGTCACTTTTATTTATACAGTATACTTTATGCAGTAGATAGCCTTAAATCAAGCAGCTTTACAGTATTAAACATGATAAAGCAGAGTCAGTGAGTGTCGCTTTCAGTTACAATTACAACTTGATTTTCTGTTATACAGCAGCTCTCCAGTGTGGAGCAGGCTAATGATAAAATATTTTTATTAGTGGGGAAAAAAAAATATTTCATTAAAGTGATAGCTTGATCTAGCTCAGGATTGTTTTGATTATCATAACCATATAAGGTATTTTAAGGGAGATTATGTTGCAAATAAAATAGTTTCCAAAAATAAGCATCAGATCACTTATCTTTATTTTGTTTCTTATCCATATGACATACTAAAGGAGATGTTAGGGCAAATGATGTCATTCAGTTATTTTTTCATATAGCTAATTAAATTGTGAATAAGAGAGTTTCTCTGTCGGTCAATCTCATTTTGTGTGCCAAATATACACTACCAGTCAAAAGTTTCTGAACAGTAAGATTTCTAAAGTTTTTTGTTTTTTTTTTAAGTCTCTTCTGCTCACCAAGCCTGCATTTATTTTATCCAAAATACACCAAAAGCAGTAATATTGTGACATATTTGTACTATTTAAAATAACTGCTTTATATTTGAATATATTTTATAAATGTAATTTATTCCTGTGATTTCAAAGTTGAATTTTTAGCATCATTACTCCAGTCACGTGATCCTTCAGAAATCATTCTAATATGCTGATCTGCTGTTCAAGAAACATTTATTATTAGTATTATCATCATCATCATCATCAATATTTAAAACAGTTGAGTACATTTTCTTCAGTGTTCTTTGATGAATAGAAAGATCCAAAGATCAACATTTAACTGTTATTAAAAGCTTTTGTGACATTATACACTATACCATTCAAATGCTTGGAGTCAGTATAATTTTTATTTTATTTTATTTTTTGGGAAATAAATTATAGAAATTAATGCTTTTATTAAGCAAGGATGCTTTCAATTGATCAAAAGTAATGCTTTCATTTTTTTCAATTGATCAAAATTAATGCTTTTATTTAGCAAGGATGCTTTCAATTGATCAAAAGTGATAATAAATACATAGATATATATTTATAAAGATATATATTTATAATGTTACAAAAGATTTCTATTTCCGATAAATGCTGTTCTTCTGAACTTTCTATTGAGCAACAAATCAGAATATTAAAAATGATTTCTGAAGGATCACGTGACTGGATTAATGATGCTAAAAAATTCAGCTTTGAAATCACAGGAATAAATTACATTTTAAAATATATTCAAATAGAAAACAGTTATTTCAAATAGTAAAAATATTTCAAAATATTAGTAGTTTTGCTGTACTTTGGATCAAATAAATGCAGGCTTGCTGAGCAGAAGAGACTTCTTTAAAAACATTAAAAATCTTACTGTTCAAAAACTTGTCTGGTAGTGTATCTATTTGTATAAATTAATAGTTTAATAATTGTAATTACATAATATGATTTTCAAAAGCTGAAGTGACCTTTCTTTATTTGTTTGAATATGTATAACTCAATATTTTTACTAATTGCAAAAGCTGAATAATCAAAGTCTACTGATTAATCAGTAAATTAATCAACGATTAGTCGATTAATCGTTGTAATAATCGTTAGATTAATCGATTATCAAAATAATTGTTTGTTGCAGCTCTAAACTTGAGGTAGCAGTAGTAGTACGATAAATCACATTTTAGTTTCAGTTTCGATTTGTGCCACATGCCATTCCATTCCTTTCCTGGGGGCTGCCTTTAGTTGTGCAAAATTGCACACTTCACTTTCATTTGCAACAGAATTGCAAATAATAACAACCAAACAATGTCTGAACCGCTTTATCAAGCAGTTTGTACTTTTGTTTGGTGCCATTAGTGGCACAAACATTTTTGAACCAAGAAATCATTCAGACAATTCTGCAACAATTTTTAAAATTATTTCAATGCTAACATTTATGAATGCCCACTTTAATTATGAACTTGTGCCCCAAGTCTCTCCCTTGTGGAAATCCAACATCCACAAAGGAGGAACTAATGGAAAACAGCCATGTCTGTGACAAGCAATCCATAATTAGCACTTGTTAAAAGGTAAGTCCCTTCCTGTCTGGCATCCTCCAATCAGGACAGCCGAAACATAACGGAGTACATCCAAAGCATGCACTCTGACCTCTTTCATTTTATCCCCTCTTTAAATTGAAAAAGTAAATGCTCCAGGTCTTAGAGTTAACATCACCAACTGGCGCATGTTCTCTTGCCATGCAGAATGCAAAAATCCACTAAAACCAACACTGCCCATTTCAGTCTAACAAAGAAGTGGATGGAAGACAGAATGTAAATGGTTTTCCACTTTGCAGGCTCTCTCCAACCCTCCCCCACACCTTCCTTTGGATGAACGTCGGGAAAGTGCTTGATGACTTTACCGTGCCTGTTTGAAGGTCTTCTGGACTTCAGAACATTTAACACAAACTGACAGAGAAATCATATTATTTAGTCCAGTGTTATCCATCAGGTAGATGAGCCATGAAAATGAGCATGTGTGCATGAATTGAATGCTTGCTAATAAATAGAGAAATGAAAAGGAAGTTGGAAATAGCTGATCCCTGAGCATGTCTGTAAGTGGAAGCAGGTTCATGGGGACAGGTAAACAGAGCAAGCACCTTCCCTTGATCTTCATCTGTATGTTTCTGATCCAGTCTTGGAGAGTATTTACATTCAGATTGGGATTCACCTGGTGTTCATTTGTTGAAAAACACAGTGGAAGACTAATTAGAGGGAACAGAAAGTCGATACAGCCATTTTCATTTCCACAGTAAATTATGCTGATGAAGTGAAAACAGTTTAATGAGAGTTTTAAGGGGTGTGATTTTGGTCCCATTCCTTCCTATTCTATGTCAGGTAACAGTTTGTGCATCTAACCATGTGCATCCAGTGGGATCAGGCATCTGTTGTCAATTATGGCCTTTCTGTTGCGTTCACAAACATTGTGCTGTGTCTGTCCATTGGTGGACTGAGGGAACTGAAAATTTCTCCTGCATCTGAAGGGAAAGAGGCATTTAGTTCATAACAGATGTTGATTCATTGGTTAAAGAGCTCTCAATGTTAAAAACTTAGATCTGGACCAAATCAACAAGGTATCCTGATTAAAGCAGAGACTCCCTCAGGGCTGGTCCTCTGACAGGAAGTCCAGAAATCGGGGGTGAGTTTCCAATTCAGAAGCACACAATAGCAACAACACATGATGTGTGTTGTGCATTGTCCCCCCTCCTTCCTCTCTTCTTCTTCCTTAAACAGACATCCTTCCTGGGGAAGATTATTTCAGATCAAGTCAACATTTCCACATAAAGTACATTTACATACTGTATTCTAGCGCTACACCGGGCACACCATCCATTCCATGGACTCATTAAGCGCTAAAGTGGAGCGACTTGGCCGGAGCAGGAGCCACGGATCAATGCTGGCCTGTTCTAATTGAGGCACACTCATTATGGGAAGGGTATTAAAAAGGACAAGAAGAGATTAGTGGAAACGTAACGATTCGTTGCAGCTGCAGCGTGGGTAAACAAAGGCTGATGCAGAGCCGTAAACCTAAATGACTTTCTCATCATTGACCTAGCAGATTAATTGAACATATTGGAATGGGTTGGAAAAGGTGCTGCCACTTTCCAAAAACCAACCAAGCCATAACCTTTGGAGTGATCACTAGCAAACAATGCCATTTAAATACACCCTTCAAAGCAATATCTATCCAAAATGGTCAAAAGCAAAGAATGCTATTTCTCCAATACAGGGATCACAATGCGATCAATTCTATCAATGTAGTCATATAAAATCTGCATGTAATTAATCAGCTTAGTCTATATCGATAGCTAATGTTAACACATATTCGGCACGTTGTCTCTCTTTGGATAAGCCTCTGAATCTTTCAGTCTCCTCGACCAATCAATATCTCACCCTGTCTGCTCAACGTTCCAGATATGTGAAAATACAAAACCACTGCTAATGAAACCAAGTGTTTTCTCACTCTTATTCCATCTCTTTTTGCCAGAAAAAGCCAAATAACAGCTGCTCAGGTTGTGAAGACTTCACTATTTCGCTTGTCGGCAGAAACACATGCTGTTGCAGAATTAGAAATGAGCAGTCAAAGAGTGAGTTCAAGAACAAAGAAGATGAAATCCAGAATATAGTGTGAAACTGATCAAAAGCAACGGTCTGTTTTGGGCCTTATGTGCAGTGAAACTGGATGAATGTGGTCATTACTGACATTCAAACAGGGAAATGCGAGGAACTCTGCCGAAATATGTTGAGAGGGAAAATGTTAGTAGGCTTTCGCACCCTCCCCCAAAACACCAGCATCAGCACTTCAAACAGAATTCAACAGTGACCTACATACATAGGCGTCAAGACACTATTAAAATCAATTAATCTACAAAAATCATCTGCTCTAATCCATTTTGCACTATACGGTTTCTATGCTATCTATAAATTACAGGAACTAATGCCATATGAATGAAGGAAATGTCCGTGTTTAAATTTTTGTTAAAACAATCCGTCCAAACACTTCTGGTTCTCTTTCTATTGTTAAAAATACATCAGGCACCGCACATAAAGAAGGGCAAAGCATCTAGGCTTTTTTCTTTTTTATTACCAATGCCAATTAGAGCAGTCAATCATTTTGTTTTCCCACAGCTTCAGAAAGCTCTTATATGCATAGTCACTTTTCAACTGCTTGACAGGCACTTCCCATGTCTGAGGGATTATAGCTACATTATCCAATCCTTCCAACCAGCTGTGGTGAAAAACAGCTGTACATTTCCCGCCAATCCTTGGAAACGTCAAGCCTAGTCTTCCATCTCCTTCAGTTCTTTCAGGTAAGAGAAACTCTTACCTGAGCCTTTGAGTTGACTCCTTTATAAAAGATCTGAATGGAAAACCCAAGGTATTGAGATTTGCAGACAAGAGTCAGAATGTTGCGATTCTGTTTGTCTGAAACCTATGTATTCACTGAATTTTAATAGCTTAAGATACCAGCAACTCTAGGGCATTGGAAATAAGAACATGATTTTGGTGGAAAAAACTGAATGTTTCACATCAAGCTGATGTTAATCAATGATAATCCAGTTAGAACTGTACAGAGCTTTGATGTGTCTCTCTCTGACTTCTCCAGTTTCAGATTTTCTCCTCATGTCTGGTTGCCTCAGCACAGAAATGGATCACCAAGCAATTCCTGCTTCCTCTTCTGCCACTAATTCATGGCAGATTATTTAGCCAAATCAGCGGTTTCACTAGGCATGGTTGCTTTCGAAATCTAGGCCATTTTTCAGCGTGCGCCCTTGCAATTCCTGAGAGAAGAAATCATGCTTATTATTGTTTCTTTCCAGATCCTGTCAGCTCAAAATTATTGAGCAAACTGATCTACAAGCATTTTTTTCCAGGCATGGCAGAGTAATAAGGGATTTGCTTGTGGGGGAGGCTGAGGGTTCAAATTGGCGAGAGAAAGTGATATGACACACTATCCAGAGAGAGGAGCTGGAGGAGGAACAATAGTGCAAAATTAATATTAGGTTTACAGATTTACATTTATTTTATAAACTGAAAACTAAGTCTCTCTTTTCATGAGAGCAAATCAGTGTGTTGAGAATAAGATTTCTCAGGGATGTGAATGCAATTATTGTTCAGTTTTGCACGTCTGTAAAAGACACTAAATAAAAATGATGTAATTTTAACAACTTGACAAAGGCTGCTAAAAAAATGTCAACTGTCGGTATTGACGATAGTTTTAAGGAGTAGGTTTTTGTTTTTTGTTTTTTTTTAGATATTTTTAGAAAGACAACAGCTCAGATTGAAAATGAATGATGTATAAAATATTGATTTAGTTACTATTTTAATTATATTAGATTGTAATAGTATTGCAGCCCTCTAGTGGGCCCTGGCCCCTGTTAGCTGAAAACCAGTACACTGAGCATAACAATATCAATTTATATTCAGAAATTGTAATGATTTTTAAATTACTTAATAATATTTCAGTTTCCATTAATTTTGGGAAAGAAATCACTAATTTAAAATTCACATTTCCTTGTATATATACACAACCATTTATTCAGAACTAAACAAACAAACAGCTAAGATATTTGCTAGCTGGTTTAAGATGGTCTCCCAGCCTCATTACCTCAAGAACTGACCAAAACCTTTCTAAAACCAGCCAAAAGACCAGGCTGAGACACTAGATAAAACCATCATACCAGTTTATGCTAGTTTAAACAGTTTTAGCTATATTTCCATGCAAAACTTGCATTTAGACACCCTAAACCAGGCTCAGGTTCTGTTTAGCAATATTTATATGTCACAATGACCTACTTGAATGAAAACTCTCATAGATGTGGCTCTTATTAATGGAGATTTTCCCCACACTCAGCAGCAACAGGCAAGGGCTGCTCAATTGCTCTATTCAAAGTGCAAGTGACCGGGCAAATACACAAAAGAGCAGACACACATAACGGCGAGAATAACATGATAGGGAGCTTCACTAATGAAGTGAATCATTCAATTCGTCTTTAAATGAATAACAGCTTCGTTTTACTTCATCAGACAGATGTTTCTATGGGAACGGAATCCCTCCAGAGAGACAAAAACACACGTTGCGTACACACATCTGTACGAGTGAAGAAATATGCGTGGTGTATTGTTGCAATTACTTCATGAAATACTACATTACTACTCAAAAAAAAGAGAAAACATCCCTTAAGCCTCCAAACTAACACTTTACACTGTTACCACAGCGCTGTATGAATAACATTAATGAGGTTACAGCCATAACCGAACTGTCACCAAGCATCACACCTTTACTTCATTCACGCTCAGTGGTGCCAAGCCACAACAGTTTTCGGTCAGATAAAACTCAAAACGGCTTTAAACGTGTTGCCACGTCCCTGACCTACTGTAAAACATCTATGTCAACTAACCTGACATGTTTAAAACAAAATCAATTGCTTGAACACCAGCTCGTATAGAGACACGCAGGGCAAAAGAAAACGCCCTGCCTTGTCTATACATAAAACGTTATAACCTACACAAGCTAACTGAGGGAAACAAAAACAGCACAAACGTCACATAAATAACACATCAACTCCGTTTTGAATAGTAAAAACCAGGTTAAAAGGTTTGAGTTAGTATGTATTGACAATATCGTTTGGACACATTTGCCACATGCGGAGAAGAGCTAGCATTGTCTCTCACAAAGTCAAATAAATAACGGTTTTCTACGCTTATACGACTGCGTTTGCACCACTTGTGCTCCTACATATACACTATAACCTATCCAACAAAAAAACACAATGGTAGCACATTAGCGACATATTTCACTTACCTTTAACTTGCGTTTCATATTCGGCGATAATCTCCTTGTCCTTTCTGAATTTAGCCGGAGACGTCATATTGATCAAGTCCTGTCACAGCGAGAAACACCGCAGAACAAAAGCCTCTTCGCCCGCACTTCGTCTACAGATATCCAGTCACTACGTAGGAATGGAAAGCAGTGGATTGGTATTGTCTCCTACCGATGATCAATCACGCCGCATTATTAGCTGAAGCTGCCGTTGGCTTCCTAGGTTGAATATGTCGCGAGGAAATGAAGCCGAAAAGAAGAGTTTCATCCCACCGTTCACTCACACTGGATCCAAGCGACCAGACGCAGCGCCTTCGAAAGTTTCAGCCTTCCTCCAGCGGTCCGACGAGCGAGTGAGGCTACAGAGGCTCCTCAGTGCAGGGTGAAGGCATGGATTAGACTTCCCAGCATCACACTGAAAGAAAAGTTCACTGGATCAGATTTCTAAAGACTAGTTCCTTCCAGTAAACTTCCTCAAAATATTTTCGTTCAACCTCGTCAAAGCTCCTCTTTACAGTGTTTAGTTACGAACAATGTAAACTGACGCATAGCAAAATGTGAACACGAAATCTGATAGTATTCTGATATTTGACTATTTAGTACTCCATGAAAAAAAAAAAAACAGTTTTCTGGTATTTCCTTGTCATATTTCATAACAGTAACAGATATTTCACATAACAATGTGGTATCAATTAAACATACTTTTAGTTTAACCCAGTATCGTAGATGTGGAGAATCATTCTAATATGCTGCCACTTATGATTTTCTATCTAAGACCATTAAAGAAATATTTAAATGAGCAATCCTGTTGCCATTGGATAGGAAAACCCTAAAACAAATGTGTCCAGTATACTGCACACATGGAAAGATGAGGTTAAAGAGCACTTCAACATTGTCATATCATGTAAAACACGTTTAAATTAAGGCTGCCAATCCTGAAGACTGCACAGTTGTTGAATAGTTGAGGACTTTAAATCACTAGTCCTAAAATGAAAGATTCAATGAGCAACAAGAGGGAGTTTGTCGAGTAACGTGATGTGAAAAGCAGAGGCCCCTGGTGACTCTCTGAATAGTTCAGGGCTTTCCTTAAGGAGATTCCTGCATTTCATCCAGACGATTGCAGAGGTTTCTCTGATGTCTAATGCGCCCGTATCATACACTGTTGAATTGAATCGATGAACCACTTACCTTAAAAGGCGATTTGCATGTCTAAAATCGAGTTTCATTTACCAGATTTCTCCCTCAAGACTTACTGTTACGCTATTCTCTGAATTTTCCCAAACTCAAACCCCGCCTCTTTTCAGGGAAGAGAAAGAACAACCCCCCTCTATTGTCATTGGTTACACACACGAACACGACATGAATCTATCAAATTGCCAAAAGATACATTTCTAAGGAATTAATGCTGTTTTATTTCATTTGTCCATTGCATGCCGCAGATTTTAAAGGCTTGAGTGAATCAAATCACTTTGTATATTCAAATATAAATATTCAATTTGCCGTTTTACAGACTTCCTTTTTTACTGTTGTTTTTTTTTTCCTTTAATTTATGTCGTCTTTGTGTTCATAATATTAAAATTAATAATCATCAGAATTTTTTTGTTGATTTGTTTCTTCATTGTTTAACTTTTTTGGCGATGTCTGATTCGTGAATGAATCCTTGCGAGCCGGATCTTTTCAATGAATCAGGTGAACCGGTTCACAAACCCGGTTTTACAAATCGAACTGAACGATTCATTCATTCACTGACTAATTCACCAGTCGATCAGACAAGCTATGCGAACTAATAATTGTGCGTAGATTTATATATATACACACATGAACATTTATGTATGACGTATGGAGATTTAAGTATGGGAAAGTGTATATTTTTCATATGCATATTTGTGTTCCCCACTTGAGTTTGTAAATTGATATTGTTCAATTAAAAAAAAGCTATGCGAACTAAGAGAAAATTATTTTTGCTTAAAATGAGATGAGAATTTATACGCTCGTCGGATGTGAGGGGAAAAAAGACTTTCCATACTTATGTATCCCATGGTGTAACGTTATCCTCGCTCAATAGTCCATTCTCCATTGGAAGCTTCTTTATACCTTGCACCTTGCCTTTTTGCAGTGCATTTAAATATCGTCATCATGTTGTCTGCTTTTGAGGTTACGTACTAGCTAGAGGACAGACTAGCCAGAAAACAAGTTTTTTTATTTATTTATTTATTTTTTTATTTTTTTTTTTTTCAAGCATCAGTTTGAAACCCAACATCTCACTGACGCAATGAACTGGATTTCTTGCGAATCTCTTGTGGAGCTGGTTTGAACAAATGACTTGAACGTACAAAAGTTTTTAGCCTAGAAATAAATATAATAATAAATATTTTAAAATGTAAATGCAAATTATATTTAAGTTTTAAATGACTTTGTGTTTAATGAGCTGAATCACTGCAGCAACAAACTAACCAAAAATGCATGGCATCACAATAATCACAATAAACACGCATAATAATAATATTTAATAAAACTAAACGTAATGAACAGTAGTATGTGTCTACATATGGTATTTTTGGAACATGTAATCCAACACAACGGGACGTCAGAGACCACGTGATGATAGTAGAATCAATGACCACTTTTTGAACCAGTTCTTTGAAACGACTCGTTCGAAAGAACCGACTTGCAGAAACGAGTCCGACTTCCCCTCCCTAGTGGTTTTGTGGTTTGCGGAAAGGCACTGCAACCAATCATCTAAAGAAAAAAAAAAACAATCAACTAAGGAATTTGAGCTGACCAATCATGTGTGAGATATGGTAATTTGGAACCAATCGGCGTTAGAGATCGGGC
The DNA here is from genome assembly GCA_039654775.1 of Spinibarbus caldwelli. NCBI lineage: Eukaryota > Metazoa > Chordata > Actinopteri > Cypriniformes > Cyprinidae > Spinibarbus > Spinibarbus caldwelli. The sequence goes on from CM077255.1 coordinate 8,951,799, forward strand.
TGTTTGAAAATCTTTCAGGAAGTGTATATCCGCTTTGACGTGGACGTAAACAAACGTAGCTTAGCACTTTAAACCCTGTTGTGACCATAGAGAGATTGTACCGTAGTACAATGTGTTTCTCTTCCGCCTAGATCTAGAAAGATCTGGTATCCGATAACAGGTAAGAATGATTTTATGGCATCCGTAGTAAAAAAAAAATAAAAAGTAGATCATATTTTAGTTAGCTAGCTAGCTCTGATAAGAAAGGTAACATACAGCTTTTCTCAGCCTCTTCTAACAGAAGTATAAAATAAGCTGGAATTACTGTGATTCACATCCATAATGTTAATTTGAAGGGCTGTTTAGTTTTTTTGATCAATAGACTCTAACTTGGAGATACTGCTAACGTAATACAGGTGCAAACAGGCTACAGCTAGCTAGCAAGACAGGTGCAGGTCGTCTGTTAAACATCTGCTGTAGCCTTCACTGCAGGTGCTGACTCTTTGTTATCATTTTAAATCAACAGGACCCGGCGTTTTGTTAGGAGTTACTTGAGAAGATCTCAACTCAACAATGTCTACTTCAAATTTCAAGAATAAGTGTGTGACGCAAGTCAACTGTATATACTGTGACAGTCTGCTGTGCATGAGAGGGATGAAAGCAGTACTTTTGGCTGATACGGAAATAGAGTTGTTCTCAACCGACATACCACCAAATAGGTGAGGTTTCCGTGATCAGACTTCACATATATAAACATGGTCATCATATTCTTTATGTTTGATCCTTAATAGTCTGTGTTGTTTATCCCATTTAGGACAGTTGATTTTGTGGCAAGCTGCTATTCCACTGAAAGCTGCAAATGCAAATTAAGAGACATTGCTTGTTTGAAATGGTAAAGAAGTCTTTATAACTACTACTACTGCTGAAAATTCAGCTTTTGCTGTAACAAGAACAAATTACATTTTAAGATGCATTACAATAGAAAACAGTTATTTTTAAGTTTTTTTTTTTTTTTTTAAGTGTTTTTATTTTTTTTTTACACTGCAGCATATTTAGACTTGTAGGTTGGCATCAAACTTGTTTAGGTTATGTTCAGCCCATTGTTAACACTGAGCCATTTGCTGTTCTGTTTTATTGTTTCTCACAAAGCATTTGAATCAGGTGTTTTTGTCTGTCTCTCTGGCTCTTTCTGCACATTCAGTGGGAATGTTGTGGGATATCACGTGGTGGCCCCATGCAAGCCCTGCTTGCTGTCCTGCAACAATGGTCATTTCTGGATGTTCAACAGTGAGGCTGTGTCCACCATCAATAGACTGGATGCAACAGGTTTGGGACGTCTGATGCAAAAAAACTGTCTATGCCCTCTGCTTTTGGTCAAACAGCTTTTGCATACCACAGATTATCTGCTTATAGCAATAAAAAAATACATAAATTAAAAAAAAAACAGTTCAAAGAATATCTTCTGATACAAAACCTTAAATTTAAAAGGTACAAATCTAGACTAACAAACTAATGCATTTCGGTAACTGAGCCTTCCTCAGAGTGGGCCAGCCTGGCTCCCTTTGAGGAAGTCTTAATTGCCAAAATGCATTAGAGTGCCAGTGTAGATTTAAACTTTTTTTTGTTTCTATCAGATGTGCCTTGCACTACAATTTTATCATGACTGATTGAAACCTAGCCAAAAAGCACCTTCTGTTTTTCACAACAAAAGATTCTGCCAACTGTTCTTTTAACTGAAACTTATTATTTGGTATAAATTAGGAGCTGTTTCTTGTGTGTTTAAAATGAAATTAAGCTTAACTAAACGTACGCTACTGTTAAAAAGTTTGGGGTCAGTGATAGTTTTTTTTTTTCTTCAGCAAGGATTCATTAAATTGATCAAAAGTAACAGTAAACAAAATAATTGTTTCAAATAAATGCTGTTCTTTTCATCTTTTGAGGCAAAAAAATAAGCGTTTTCACAAAAATATTAAGCAGCACAACTGTTTTCAACATTGATAATAAGAAATGTTTTGTTGAGCAGCAATTCAGCATATTAGGATGATTTCTAAAGGATCATGTAATACTGAAGACTGGAGTAACAGATGCTAAAAATTAAGTTTTGGCATCACATGAATAAATTACATTTTATTATATATTGAAATAAAATCAGTTGTTTTAAATTCACAATTTTAGTGTTCTACTATGTTTTTGATCAAATAAATGCCTCCTTGTTGAGCAGAAAAGACATTTAAAAATCTTACAGACCCTTACTTTTGAACGGTAGTATAAAAATTGTATTTCAGACATGAGTTAATAAATGTTTCAAACATAAATAATACAAGTCTGTCTCTTTCATAGGGCAGAACCTGCTGCTGTGGGGAGATCTTCCAGAACTGGAAGGCAGTGATGATGAGAGCCTGGACAGTCTCTCTGAAGAAGAGTACCTCAGATAGAAACACACACATCCAAAGGAAAGTAGACTCTGACGGTAGCGAACTAGTTTACTTTCACTCACACAAATCTCCGTTTAAAGCACATTGTATTGTCTTTAGCTGACTGGTAATAGGCAAAAGAGAAAAAAAGTCTTTACCATCCCAGCTTGATTTATATGCATTTTCTTTCTGCATCCTCTCAGATTAGTTTCAGTATATCAGAGTGCCACTACCAAAGAAGTGTTTCTGTTTTCTTTGCTTTACGGTTGCAGTAGCACAAAACATGATGATTGATTTAAAGATTTAGTACGTCATCCTCATATGTCTTTATACAACATTCACAAATGGATCAGACTGTTAAAGAAGATTAACAGTAGTGTTACTTTGAGGTCTTAATGCAGGTTATTTACTCCGGTACTAATGCAGTTTTTGGGACGTAACCAAATGGCTACAGATAGATAGATAGATTCTTGCAAAATAAAATGCTGGTTCCACAAGTCTATGTGGTTTTATCGGAAGGAAATGACCGACATTTACCATGTTTTAATGGTTTACCAGTATATTTGTCCATTTCAATTGAATGTCCCCTGAAGATGGATATCAGTTGGTACATTTATTCTAAACAAGGTTCATCCCTGCATAATCTTGTCTTTCATCTGATTATTTTCTGTATTTAGATTTTGCTCTTTTCACAGCTTTGACATTTGAAGTGGAACAAAATGACTTGGCAGCTTTGAGTAGAGTAGTTAGGTCTCAGCTCGGTGACATTTGGCATTTCAACAACTTTAATATTTTTATGGTGCTTTGCTTGGCACGCTCTTTTCAATTAATGCTGTTTCATGAGATAGTAGTTAAACGTTTGTACTTTCTGTACTCCAGTTATGTTTCACTGTTTGTCACCAGGGCAATTATGAAAAATTACAGAAAGAAATCTGCACTTGATTACTGTAAATTATGCATGACACTGTGTGACATACTGGACAAAGCATTTTTAAGCTTACTGAATTTTTTTTCCCATGGAGGTAACAAAATGATTTGCATCCTCTTCCATTTCTTTTGATTTATAAAGACATGATATAGTCATTCAGTAGCAGTTTTTCCACAATCCTGTTTACCATTTCACTGTGTAATGATATGATTTTCACAGAGCATTTTTTAAAATATGTAAAAAAAACAAAATATGAAGGCTATTATGCCCCACTGTAAACGTCTTAGTGCAACATTTTACGTCATGTTGTATTGAAGGTTGCATTTTCAGTAAAAAAAATAACAGCAACAAGAATAAACAACAACCACTATTGTGATAGCTTTCAGGTGTAGCATTTTTAGGGGTTGGCTCTTTTATGCCTTGAAGCGATCTTTAGTATGCATCTATGACCAAAATGAAACAGCGAAAAATATGTTTTGCATTTTAACTTATTAACAGAGGATTTATTTGATTTATCTATGTTTTGAATGTATTTATTAACAGACATGATACTGTATTTATACTGACGTGATTTCATTTGCGCCATGTGAGGATGAGAAAAAAAACATTTGTATACTTTTGATCTGCACTGACAATATGTTGTTGGTTTAAACTTTGGGTTATTTTGTATGCTGAATGTCTTGATATTAAATTTTTAATGTGGATGTACCTCTGTTTCCTTTATTCACCAAAGTTCAACACTGTCATTTTTAACTGTTTTAAACTTGAATCTTTATTTGTTTTACATTGCATGTCAGATCAAAACAAAACACTACAGTTGATCAGTTTTTTTTTCTTGAACGCTGCAAAGCTGCATTTCTTTGACCAAAAATACAATAAAACAGTAATATTGTGAAATACTATTACAATAAGATACATACATACATATATGTGTGTAATTTTGGACCCATGTGGTTCTGCATTCTCCATTAAATTTAGGCTAATTTACTGATGTCTGGATGTTTAAATAAATAAATAAATTCAAGGTGGGATATTTTCTTAAAGGAGAAGCTTGTATAGAAATTAATATTTGCTGGAGGATTTACTCCCTCATAGGCCAGCAAATATGTAAATGAGTTTGTTTCTTCATCGGAATAGAAAATCAACGTTACATCACTCTCATTTTGACGGCACCCATCTACTACAGAGGATCCATTGGTGAGAAAGTGATGTAACTTTCAATCTGAGTGCCCATAAAATTGACTGACTGCCCATTTTCAAAATGACTGCCCATAAAAGGAAGATGTGGGAAGGTTTTAATAATTCTTGGAATCAAACATATCCTATTTCAGCAACCCAAAACCACATCCACAAATAGGTTATTTTCCACTTGAGACTAAACTCATTTTCTCTGGAAATTCTGACTTTGGCTGTGATAAATTGCAATAACTGTTCAGACACAGCTTGAACAACACGTTTTAGTATTTCAGGCCTATCTATCAAAACAGCCTTTGTCTTTATAAACACACCTCTGCACCTCAATAAATAAATCATTTGTCAAAACGCTCCTCTTTCCTCCTGACAAACGCAATTGAGAACATATAATGATAAAAAAATATTTAGTCCTGTGACTTTCAGCAACATGCTAATGGTTAAAATCACGTTGTCAAAAAAGACTGGCTTGTGTGCTGAATCTAAATTGACAGTAAATAAAAGAGCATTTTAGTGGAGCAAAAACACTATGAAAATAAAACGGCACTCTTTAATAATAAAGGTTCCAAAAGGGGGTTTTCAAAGTAATATCATTTTGATTCCCCAAAGAACCTTTCAGTAAACAGTTCTTAAAACAATTTTTTTTTTTTTTTAATTGGTGTGAAGAACATTTTAATAATCTAAAGAACATTTTCCACCGAAATGGAGAGACGCCAATAAAAACCTTTATAGGAGTATGAGGTGTGGTGTTATTTAGGTCACAGACTGGTATAGTGGTAACAAAGGCTCATAACAGTTTGTAATAATTTTACGTTTTGGTGAATAAGTTGCAAATTTGTTTGAATTTTTAACTCATTTGTATGCCTTTGTACGATCTGCTCATGCCCTTCTGTGGGTTATGCCTTTATGGAGACATTTTACCTAAAAATCATATGTTTATGTATGATTCAGATTGTACAAATTCATATGAAATTGCACACTGTGCAATACTTACACCCATTCATGAGACTGGGCTGGGTGAGAACATGTCAAAACAAAAATAAGCAATAAACAATTTTATGTTCTAAGAACATTTTTCTACAACATTTCCAAAGAGTTATGAAAAAGTGAGGTGTTGAAAGAACATTCTATTAACGTTACTAAGAACACTTTATTTGTAACTATAACCTTTACTGAATGTTAGCTAAAATTCTGTTCATTTCTGATTCTGACTGATTCAGATTAATTTAAGGGGACAGTCTAGTAATTTATAAATAAATATTATTAAATTATTTCGGTTTAAGAAACCATTATGTACTTCAATACACATCTGCATATAAAGTTGTTAACCCACTAAACAATCAGTTAAGTATGAACAAAAAACTTTTTTTTTTTTTTTTTGCAAAATGGTTCATCCCTATTAAAGATGAGATCTACAACTGCACAATCACAGTGAGGACTGCCAAAGCAGACAGCTCAAGGCATACCTGATGGAACTTACAAAGAAAAGTAAACACTGGCCTTTGTCCAATGTATTTTTGTTCAAACATGCAAATAGAGTTTCAGCAATGGCTAATTTAGCATGCAGTGTCGCCTCAACATGTAGGCTACAATCAGAATACCTACTAACTCATTTTATATTGGGTGTGTGAAAGTATGGGGGTTGGTTTGGGCGTCACTGACAGGGGCTACTATTGTCACTCACTGACAGGGCCTGTCAATCTTCAAGAATGTCTCAAGTCGAGAGTCACCTTAAGAATAGGGGACCTGAAAAGGTCTGTCAATGCTTATGAGAAATGGCTGATTTTGAATGGAGTGTTGTCCACAGGGAGATCAAGAATTTCTGTGAAAGGTCAAAACTGATTAAATATGTCTTGTATAGAGCAGAGAACAGTGTGTAGCAGCTAGAGCTCACTGGCAGATAAAAGTGACTAAAATTAAAGTGTTAAATGCGTCACTCAAAAGGCATTTAAATACTCAAATACAATTTTTCAAAAAGCAGAATTTAATTTAGTTAAACTCTGTTATGGTGTGACTAGTGTATAATTAAAAGTAATGTTTTCATTATTAAAAATATGGATATATAACATATAGAATTTGCACATATAGAATGGCCTTATTATGGGATCAAGTAGCCTACAATAGGAAAATAAAATATATAGCCTAAAATTTATCCTGAAATACAACAATACCGGGACTTTCGTTGGTCGTAATGTATGCCTTGTGTTTCAAAAAAGTTTCAAAAAGTTGTTCAAGAGCTTCCTTGTGGACGCTGTGTTGACATCACTTTACCGCATACTAGTCAACAGTACATTTTGGGCCAGGTTACTTAATGTGAACTTACAGGTACATCTCAATAAATTAAAATGTCGTGGAAAAGTTCATTTATTTCAGTAATTCAACTCAAATTGTGAAACTCGTGTATTAAATAAATTCAGTGCACACAGATTGAAGTAGTTTAAGTCTTTGGTTCTTTTAATTGTGATGATTTTGGCTCACATTTAACAAAAACCCACCAATTCACTTTCTCAACAAATTAGAATACTTCATAAGACCAATAAAATTAAACATTTTTAGTGAATTGTTGGCCTTCTGGAAAGTATGTTCATTTACTGTATATGTACTCAATACTTGGTAGGGGCTCCTTTGGCTTTAATTACTGACTCAATTCGGCATGGCATGGAGGTGATCAGTTTGTGGCACTGCTGAGGTGGTATGGAAGCCCAGGTTTCTTTGACAGTGGCCTTCAGCTCATCTGCATTTTTTGGTCTCTTGTTTCTCATTTTCCTCTTGACAATACCCCATAGATTCTCTATGGGCTTCAGGTCTGGTGAGTTTGCTGGCCAGTCAAGCACACCAACACCATGGTCATTTAACCAACTTTTGGTGCTTTTGGCAGTGTGGGCAGGTGCCAAATCCTGCTGGAAAATGAAATCAGCATTTTTAAAAAGCTGGTCAGCAGAAGGAAGCATGAAGTGCTCCAAAATTTCTTGGTGAACAGGTGCAGTGACTTTGGTTTTCAAAAAACACAATGGACCAATACCAGCAGATGACACTGCACCCCAAATCATCACAGACTGTGGAAACTTAACACTGGACTTCAAGCAACTTGGGCTATGAGCTTCTCCACCCTTCCTCCAGACTCTAGGACCTTGGTTTCCAAATGAAATACAAAACTTGCTCTCATCTGAAAAGATGACTTTGGACCACTGGGCAACAGTCCAGTTCTTCTTCTCCTTAGCCCAGGTAAGACGCCTCTGACGTTGTCTGTGGTTCAGGAGTGGCTTAACAAGAGGAATATGACAACTGTAGCCAAATTCCTTGACACGTCTATATATGGTGGCTCTTGATGCCTTGACCCCAGCCTCAGTCCATTCCTTGTGAATCGATTTTGCTTGACAATCCTCATAAGGCTGCGGTTTTCTCGGTTGGTTATGCATCTTTTTCTTCCACACTTTCTCCCTCCACTCAACTTTCTGTTAACATGCTTGGATACAGCACTCTGTGAACAGCCAGCTTCTTTGGCAATGAATGTTTGTGGCTTACCCTCCTTGTGAAGGGTGTCATTGATTGTCTTCTGGACAACTGTCAGATCAGCAGTCTTCCCCATGATTGTGTAGCCTAGTGAACCAAACTGAGAGACCATTTTGAAGGCTCAGGAAACCTTTGCAGGTGTTTTGAGTTGATTAGCTGATTGGCATGTCACCATATTCTAATTTGTTGAGATAGTGATTTGGTGGGTTTTTTGTTAAATGTGAGCCAAAATCATCACAATTAAAAGAACCAAAGACTTAAAATACTTCAGTCTGTCTGCATTAAATTTATTTAATACACGAGTTTCACAATTTGAGTTGAATTACTGAAATAAATGAACTTTTCCACGACATTCTAATTTATTGAGATGCACCTGTATATTGGACGGAAACAACATGTTTTTGCATCAAACAGGGCCTTCATGAAGCGCTCAGATCAGTTGTGACTAATTTAGGGGAAAATAAAACAAATAAAACAGCCTAAACAAACTGACAACTTAAATATGTTTTGTGATCGGCACTCCCTACACAAAAGTTTGTTATTGGTAGACTATTTACATGGAAAAAGTTGTCCTAAAGATGACAAGGGATGCAAATATTACACATCATTACATTTAGAAGCTAAGTTACCATGTAAATATTAGTAAGCCTATGGTATTTTTGTCATACATACAGGAGAGTGATCATGCTCTGTCCTGGGACAAGATGTGGATTTAATCAGGTTAGTAGACATTTAAAACAACTTATGAAGCAGGCTTATGTGTTGTGTATTGTACTATGGGTGTATTTTTATACACATGGATTTTGTCTGGTGAATAATTTTAGCAGTGCGTATAGATGGTAAATGGCTCCATCTGCTGGTTATTCATAACATGCAGTTTTGTCTTCACCAAGATGCTTTGGTTTGTTAATGCTTTGTCCAACCTGAGGGATAGAATAGATGTATAATTTTGTGCATTAAAACTAGAGTTAATGATGTTAATATTATGAACAGTATTTTGATATAACTGATTCTTCAGTGGAACACAAAATGAGATATTAGGCAAAATATTATGGAATTAAAGCCCCATTGATCATTCACTTGCATATTTTTATTGAGGTTGAATGTGAATGACTACTGTGGCTTTCCTTCTGCCTGAAGTCTCTTTTAATGTTCCACAAAGAAAATCCTACAGGTTTGTATGAGTAAACTGGACAGATTTAATTTTTTGGGTGAATTACTGTATTTCTTCTGGGGGTTAACTTTTGGAGCTCGGCACTGTCCACAAGAAGGTGCCATAATACAAGGATCCAGAAAAAAAAAGCTAACTGAACCATCGATCTTCTAGTAGGTTTTTGTCGTTGTACATCAGGATTCAGGAACGTTGCTTTGGTTTGCAGCTCGTTCTTTTGTAGACTTTATGATAATATGAAGGATTGTTGTTATGTATTTTAGCAGTTTAAATGCACCTACATATTTTCCAATCTTTCTAGACTCCAAACATTGTACAGGTGATCAGAAAAATGATAATGTATCTGGTTTTTGTAAATTTAATTTGGACTGAACGATTATAAAAATGAGTTGATAATACTGAATACATTTTAGCCTTCTCTACGTGAAATTCAGTGCGCTTCTTGAAATACACAACGCAATTACAATAAGAAAAGGCTGGAGTATCTTTGCATGAGCTGTTTGATTTTACGGCGTTTTTGAAGGTTGTAATTAATTTTCTGAAGGGACATGACGTCTGTTCAGATGATTAGCTGTCCATCTTTTGCTTACAAATCCTCATTTAAATCAGTGAAATGCCACTCAGTCGTTGTGTGTATGAGAACGATAATTTGAAGTGAAATTCGTAGATATATAATTGTATTGTGTCGCATTGTCCTTTTTCCGGAAATGTAATATCCTAATTTTAAACATGCGAATCACTGTTTATATAGTAGAAGTTTTTATTACGCTTTTAATCAGACTTTTGATCGTGCTAAAATGTTTTTATTTTGTAGGCTACTAACGCTGAGCATTACAGTGAATCTAAATAGTTTAATAGCTTTTAGTAATTTGGTGCAGGAATTTATTTTAAGCCTAAAATCTAAAGTAATCTAGCCACATTTTGTTTTAGATTGTATTTTTGTAATAAATAAAAGACAGATAGAACAATAAATGCAATTATAGTTTTGTAAGCTGTACAAATGATTATATAGGCTACTAATATTACTGTTTTATATATTTAGAAAAATAATTACTTGCTACTATTGCTTTTAATTTATTGCTTTTATTTTCAGTTCTATAGTTTATACCATTTACCACGAGGACTGTGGTCTTTATACCAAGTCACTTGAGTATTTGCAGGGACTCACTTTCACCGTGCCCCCTTCAGCCTCTCCAGTGTCTGTATTCCCCACGATAAAAAAGCTTATCAATGTTATAATTCTTTGTATTGATCAGAAATACCTATTTTCTTGTGAACCTCAATTGTTATGTATTCAATTAATTATTCTATTCTCAATACAATTATTCTTCCTCCTCAGGTGCGATGGGAATATTTAGAGAATCTTATCCAAATTCTGATCTTATTGATCCAAAATGATCAACACAATGTTTGAACAGCAGCAGCAGTGGATGCAGTAGATGGAACCTAAATGTCACTGTATTCCTGATAGTCTTCTGTTTCAACATTTTACTCTGCTCCCTAAAAATAATGTAGTGCTAATCTCAGCTGATGCTCTCCTTTATCTAAACAAACCTTTAATACTGCAGCACCGTTTTGTAATTAAAGGGCTAATAGGAGGTAGGGGCTTTGGTTTCTTGTGAAGGGGGTTGAGTCTGTGCATGTATCATGAATATGCATCTCTTAACCTAGAGCATTAGAGCTGTGGTTGGTCAGTGGATCCGTCTGATTAATGCAAGTTTTGTCTAATATATGTATGACTTCAACTGCTGAGCTCTTCTCGAATAACACAGATTTTATTTTTATAGTCTGTACATTAGAATAGCTGTTTAGATATTCAAAGTTAAATGAATAAATGTGATTAAAACTACAGCTATTTCAGTTTTCATAAATAAGTTATACTATTTTTGTTTATTCATTCATTTATTTATTTTATTTTGATTGTTTGTTTTCAAAGGCAGGCCGTTTTAATTAATTTACTTTTCAGCCTGAGTAAAATTAAAAGGACAAGATCTTACTCATAGCACAATTAAGTCTAATTTGAACGCAGCAGTATAGTTAACCTTCAGAAAATTTCCACAGGGCTTTCATTATTTGAAAAGTATTAAATCCATTTTCATAAAATTATTACTCTCTTCATAAGAGGGTAAAATAATCCTCGCTAATCACAATGTAATAAAACTTGTTATATTTTGTTGTACATTTGGTATTTCCATTTCTGATTCCCAATAGTCTGAGTTGGGCCAAATGTACTGAAATGTGCAGCGTTCACATCTGTTTTCAAGCCTTTGGAGTTAAAGGGCAAAAAAATAAATAAATAAAATAAAATTATATATATATATATATATATATATATATATATATATATATATATACACACACACACACACAGTGAATGTCTACTCTGCATTTTCCAGTTTTAATTGAATATGTGGCTAATGTTTTATACTAAAACCTTCATTTAAAAGCAAATTAATGTAAATTTCACAAGGCCAGCGGAGGTGGCAAAGTGATTTTTTTTTTTTTTTTTGATAATTTGCAAAGGTACTTAATATTGAGACCTTCAGTTTTAGATTACCTCAAATAGAATAAAATGAGATATGCATAATTTGTCTTTTTTAGGAAATTACACATTACACACATAAAGCTTTGAAATGCTTTGATTGCAATGGTACGTTTTCATTGCAATATGTCAGTATTGTTGCAGTCAATTCAATATATTTTAATTGTAGCAAAGGTCGTTGTTTTAGAGTGGGATTGCAATTTGAAAATGCAGAGGGAAAAAATGTCAAGATCTTCCGTCCCTGACAAATGCACTTTCGACAGTGATTGGCAATTTATGTGTTCCTCCTGTCTGTTGCATTGTTTTGAAGTTTGTGTGTTCCCCTTTAAGAAGGGGGCTCTTTGCAGCTGAAGAATTTGCTCTCCTGTCGCTGTGAATGGGGCCCGGGCAGGAGCTTAGTGAGGGGCCCAATGTTTTGTTCTGTTACACTTCAATAGGGCGTCAAGCAGGGTTTGGGCCTGACAGCCTGTGGATTAAAGGCTCTTACCAGAATCTGTTCGCCCCACCCCCTGACCCGCGCACTCCAACAATAGCCTGAAAGAAACACATTCTTAACTCTTCAAGTACTAAGTTGTAATTTGCAGGTGGCTATAGCCTACCAAGTCCCTCTAGTCCAAGACGATAAGGGTTATGGAGAAAAAAGGAGGGGGAAGAGGGTGTTAGTCATAGCCCACCTCCTTTTTTTGCCCCACTTCAGCTTGCTTATACCTTTAAAAATATAAATTAATTTCTCGTCAATCTGAAAATCAAACTAATGATCCTGCAGAACATCTTGAAGTGCGTCACTGGACGATAAACTTGAATTCAGAAAGGTACATTGTGTTCTTCTAATCCCTGCTATCTTTCCAAATTGTAAAAGATACGCTGGATGTCAACAGTTTGGGGCTAGCGAAGCAGCCGTTGTTAACAATAGCCAGATGCCTGTTCCGAGCAAACAGCGATGCTCCCAGGGGCTGTAGCGATGACAAACATTTGTTGTTGCCTTCTGTTTTGACAGCACTTCTGAACCCTGGAGCCAGGAAGAAACAGACTTTTGTTTGCGAAATATTTGACACTAGAGATCTAGATGGTAATAAAATCAAGCAAAAAAGCAAAAAAAAAAAAAAAAAAAGAAAAACTTCTGACAGTTACTATTCTTTATTCAAGAAGAATTTTTCAGGTTCACATGTGTTTAATCTAGAGGAACCACTAGGTGGAGCTATTTGGAAGTTCCTCAGCAGAAACAGAAGTGCACAGGTGATGGGCTTGTGAAGTTTGTGTAAGACTATTATTTAGATTTCTGGGTTCTTCTAAGTGAATGTCTTTATCTAAATGTTTACATGTTGGTTCAACATGCAGCGTGGAAATTGGAAGATAAAAGCAGTCCTTAGTCATTCACCATATCAGCTAAAGTCGTAATAAACACGACCAAAAATGACCTAAACAATAGCTCTTTTTGGTCACATCAATCAGAGTATTTTTCCATTGTGCTGAAATAATGCTCCTCAGAGTATTGCTGTCCAGAAGCTCTCTCGTGGTCCAGCAGAGAGGAATCAGCAGGGTCAAGCCTCGCTCATCCTTATAGTCCCGGCCGGGTGTGTAACACCAAACTACATCTGGCCAATGTTTCAGTGTCAGAGTTCACATCGCATACTCACGCACACACACTGTGGGCCGATTCACGACCCTGCCACTCTTTCTTTGTGGTCAGATGATCAGTTTGATCAACCTTACTTAAAAAGTCTTACACTGAATGCTCTGTTCATTCATTTCCATATCCTCTATAGCCTCCGTTTCGAATGGTCCGGGTCCAGGCCTGAAGGGACCCAAGCAAAATGTTTTTATTTATGAGTAAAATGGCATTGCTGACATTGCGTATTGGCTCTAACTGTGTGCGTGGTCAGTGGTGTTTTTGAAAACTTCTCCTTAAAGTGGCAGCCTTTCAAGAACAGCCGCCTTTTCCCCTCGGTTTTCTGTCACCAGTAACAGAACACAGATGTGACATGGGGTAGCAATTCCACCTCTATTTGTTTTAGGGCTGATCGAGCTATTTAAAATGTTTGCAGTCTTGAAAAGTGCTAGGGAGGGAGAGGTGGGCTGTGTACACGTACATGTATGTGAGAAAGAAAAGGGGAGAGAGAAAGAGGGAAGGTAAAGTGTGTTTATGGACCCCTGGCCGCAGCAGGTACAGCTAGTGACAGATATGTAAACAGCTCGAGCACGCTAGACGCATACTGGGAAAATAAAGTAAAGCAGCCAGATTTTAAATGTCTTCTGTTTACTTTGGGATGTTTCCTAAAACTGTTGAACTGCTAGTTAATTTTCTCGTATACATGTCATAAATCCTTTACACCTGCACAGTTTGTAATACAATGTCAAGCTTGTTATGGGATAGTCAGTTTATTTCTTTATTAGTGCCTGGTTTTGTCATTATTTTTTTTTTCTGTTTAAAAATAATAATAACAGTAAAATACTATTTTCATAGTAGTTAATAATAATATGTTGTTGTTGTTATTATTATTAATAGAAAAAATGCTACTGTCATAATAGTTCATATAATAATAGTAATGTTAATAATAACAATACTAATAATTTCTTATGCTGTTTTGTTGGAGAATAAGAATATGTATAGAATATGTATATTTTAAAATAGTAGTTATTTTTGTAAGAAAAAGTTAGTATAGTATTTAAACTTTTAAAAATTTGTAAAAATATTTTAAAAACTTTTTGAAATCACTTTTGACTGGCTTTTTTTTTTTTTTTATAACACCATATATGCGAAGCATCAAGGTGTTCTTGAAGGCACTTTACAAACAGCCGACTGTAACCTTCAAAGAATGAAAGAAAGAATCCAGGCTGCAGTGAAATCTAATCCAGCCACAGCTATAGCTACATGTTTCCCTGCCCCCCTGCTGAACTCTGACCTCTGACTTTGTCTAGGTCATCTAACCTTACTTGAGTTATAGACAGAACACATCTTGCCTCATTCTGGTCCTCTTATGACTCTCTTTCTCCTTTCTCTCTCTCTTATCTGTCCAGTGTGTTCCCATTGGGCTGGCAGGAGGAGAAGGGGGAAAAAAATGAACGGATTGGGGACCTTACTTGCTCACAGCAGAAATGTCAGCGAGACATTAAACAGTGAAAAGCTGGGTGTGCTTTCATAGCACAACCTGTCTGTTTTCCCTCCTATTCTTTTTCCAGCCCCGCATATCATCAGTCTTCCACTGAGCCTTTCACTCTGTGATCAGTATGTCCTGGTCATTTTCCAGGCTGTTTGTTGAAGTTATGACTTCTTAGAATGGGTGCTATGAACCAGTAACACAGTCTATATTAAATATTGAGCCCTCAGACCTTTCTTATTATATTTTATTTTATTTTATTTTATTTTATTTTATTTTATTTTATTTTATTTTATTTTATTATGCATTTATATAATAAAATAAATAAAATATTTATATATAATGCATTTATTATGCATTATTAAAAGCATTTTAAACAGGTTTCCCAAATACTTTTCCCATTTCCCACTGGTCAGTAAAAGAGGTAGCCAGGTGTCAGTTTTTGCTATGTTTTTACACTATTTTTGTAGTTTTAAGGTGAAATTAACATACGAATCCCTTACTTATAGCTGTCTCTGCTTATTAAGATGGGTTATGATTATTTTAACATTGAACAAATGACACACTTCACCTTTAAGTTTTGGTTTTTTGGCTTAAAATGTGCGATCGAAATCTAAAGCTGACGTAGTTGGCTTTTTGTCAAAGATAAGCATGCACTGTCTTTGCCAGCTATGATTCGCGGTTAGCGTGAAATTTCTACTTGCGTTTATAGTGATTACAACTGGTTGCGTTTGATTAGGGGCTGCTATAATTGGCTGACATTAGATTTGTGGCCGCATGCTGCTGCTCAGCAGGTGGTCCTGGCATGGGCTGTCATTGTTAGGATAGAGGCAGCCATTATGTACGGAAGTGGTGATCAGGAAGTCCTTTTGCCCAAAGCAACGGCTCTGCGGTACTCTCCTCTAGAGACCAAAAACAACAAACTTGCCAGACAAACACAAACACATAGGCCGAGCTTAGGCATGTACCTGTAGTCCTCCCCCTCTTTCCATCCTAACTATAACCTCTCCTTAATTGAACGTGATTCGTGATCCTCCCTTCTTTTCCCCCCGACGAAGTGCTTTTGTATGCATCCTTTAGTTCCAGGGCCAAAAGGCCCTTTAGTGCACTTCAGGCATTTCTTATTAGTGTTGTAACATTATACCTTCTTTCTCCCACCCTCCTTCTCTGTGCAGACTCAAAACAGCTTTGAAACTCATCCTGGACTGGTTCTTTAACAGCACCTGAGGGCGGGAGACAGCAGGTTATGTGTCCAGGCCTTTCTCGCACACCTTCCTCGACCCCATCACTCCCACCCGAGAAGGTAAAGGCTCTTTGTCACGGAAGCGTACACAAGCAGCCCTTGTTTATTTTATTGAATGTTTATTTCATTTTTTAACGTGCCACTCAAGTCTCCGAGGAGACGCGTGTGTACCTTTCCTCCACCCGTGTAAACACAGCATATTTCGCCACTCGTTTCCCGCTGTAAAAAGTTTATATCTGTAATCTGTTAAGTCAGATATTTTAAACAACATCTCGCTGTGTTTATAAATACTGCCGGGCTGCTGTAATGAATTTACGGTAATGCGTTTTTTTTTTTTTTTTGTCTTCACTATCACTTCAAACCTTTTTGCAGACGGCCCAAACGAAAATCCTGTAAGATTGTTTAGGTTTGAAATGAAAACAAAACAAAACGACTGAAATAGAAAATATTGGTGTGACAGACAAAAACAACATGAGTGCAAACACTTCTGTGTGTAGGATGAAGACAAACAAGTGGTGGAAGTGTGTAAATCTGAACTCATACTGATGAGGTGAATGATGAAGGATGAACACACTGTTATAGATTATTATGACCACCGGCACAGTCATTTTTCTTGGTGAAATATACACTGCCGATGATTTAGAGATTTTTTTTTTTTTTTTTTGTGCGCTCATGAAATGTGTGTATTTATTCTGTTGGATTTTCATTTGTCAGGGTGTGCAACTGAAATAACACTTTAGGTTGCATTAACAGACATCGTGTGCAAATTATTCCTCAAGTATCGTTAAATGTTTGATAGCGTCTACACTCTAAAAAATGCTGGGTTGTTTTAATCCAATTTTGGTTCAAATATGGACTAACCCAGCTGTTGGGTTAAATTTTTACATTAAATTTTTAACCCAAAAGTTGGGTTAGTCCATATTTGACCCAGAATTGGGTTAAAACAACCCAGCATTTTTTAGAGTGTAGGGTGTTTTCACAGATTATTTTTCAAGTAAAAAGAATAAATGCTATTGAGATTCAGTGGGAGGCGTCTTTGTCAGTTTTTTCTGTTTCTATAGTTTTAATCAATTATCGTTTCTCTTTATCATTTGTCACGAATCATAGAGACAAGAGATTGTGGCGGTAGAATAGGATCAGGCTGGAGTGAAGATGCTGTATGTCCGATTGCTTCTCTTGTGATGAAACACACATATCCTCTATTTAGTGACCATATTGTGATGAATGAGTGATGAATGAATAACTATCCATATAACACAAATCACAGCCATTGCTTTAGGAGGTGACGTATTATGGGCAGCCCAAGGTTAAGGTGCTAAACAACAGAAATAATTCTTTCTGATCTCTTTATTCATCACTGTCCATTTTTAACCATGTTTAGTATGAAATTCAATAGAAATCAATACGACTGGGAATTTTGCACAATGACCTACAGAAAGCTGCTTGGTTTGAAAGAGACTTCAAACATCAGTATTCTACTGACAATAGAGAATGGACCTTTTTTGACTAACATTTTGTTAATGTGAATGCACCTTTAACATTCCAATTCATCTAAAGCTCAAATCGGATCCAAATGTCCTGCATCGGAAGAGGACTGTGTGAATTTAAAGTTTGGTTACATCCCACTACTATATGTGCCTGTGTGGTGTAAAGAATAAATAAAATAAAGAATAAATATTTTTTTTTTACTTATGAACTTCATAAGAAGCTGCCTTAGGTTTTAGACACAGTGATTGTGACAGACACACAAAGAGCATGTTAGCCGTATCTAAACATTGTTAAACTCTTAGTTAGTCTTGGGCATTGTACTATCGTACCTCTATATCAGCACTGTGTTTTCTTGACAAGCTAATATCTATATAGAACATTTGTCAATTCACATCATTCCCTGATATTGTCCTTGCATTATAAACCATTCATTTGTCAATGTGATCAAACAGTCGTGAACCTTGCGAAGCTCCTGCGTGATGTCCCATTCTATCCAGAACAATCGGAAGTTCCATCAGAACGACACAAAGAACAGTGGACATGCGGCTGAGGAGGGAGTCTTTCTTCATATTCCCTCAGATGTGAGGTGCCGTATATTAAGGCAGTCAAATTGTAGTGTGTGGATGATTGGTGGCAAGAACCTGGACAGGGAAGATTGCTTGTGAAGGTAGCCTCGCATTAAGCCTGTCAATGTATGAACAGTTCACAGGAGAGAGCTATAATTAAGCCTCCCTCATCCAGGAGAGGCTCTCCATTATATTCAAATTAAGCATGAGTGATTTTGATCAATGTATTCTGAAGGTATATGTGTGTTGATAGCCTTGGAGAGGCATGGGATTTCATCTCACCGTGTCAGACAAACAGAAGAAAGAGAGAGAGAGGGGGTGACAGAAACAGACATTTTTTTTTAAAAGATTCAAGACAGTTCGTTTTGTTTGGATTATGATCGTATTGTCTTGTAAAGTTGTGGAAAATGTCAGATCGCCTGTCGTCATATCCGTCTGCGACTGTGTGTTCCTGCGCCTCAAGCAGACTGATTTGTTGCCGTCACAGAGAGTGATAAAGCGATTCCTCTTCCTGAGCGCTCACAACCACATCTTTGGAGAACAGTTTGTTCATTTCAATAGCTCAGGGACGTAAAGAGCGGGTGAAGTGGCGAAGTTCCTCCCATAAATCTCAGCTGAAATATGACTTCTCCAGCCTTTTCCTCATGACTCGAGTGTGGAGGCATGCTTAAATCTGACATTAAATGCCCCTCTCGTCTAAATGAGTGCAAGACTGATGGTGGAAAAGTTACACTTCCAGAGCAACAGATAGTGACCAGAAGTATCCAAGCTTTAAACAAGCTGTATGAATTGTGTTCAAGTCCTTACTGGTTTATCTGTCCAGGAGAGCTATAAAGAACAAGAAACAAACTCTGAGGCAATAAATTTGACTATTATTTGTTGGCCAGAGCGAGTAAAACATATCTTTGTTTAATATGTGAGTGCATGGGAGTCACTTTTTTTTAAAAAAGTGCTGGAGGAGAGAACAGACGTGCAGGTTGTGATGTCACAAAGTGGCTTAGCTTATAGTTAATTTAAAATAATCTCACAGTGTTTTGATAGAAAATCAATTGTCAATAAATAATTAGCCTGTGATCGGCTCTGTAGTAGGGTATTTGCTAAAGTCACAACTAAAATTTAAGCAATAATATGATTAGGAATGGCCGCATTGTACATTAACATCCCACTGTATTCTCATTAACTTGTGATTTGAGAAAGAGAAAGTGATTTTTAAACTTGTTGTGGCATATTTCATTTGATAACTTCATCCCTGCGTCATCTGCTGTTGGTTTTGGAATTTTTGTATAAGTGGATAAATGCATGGATCAGAAATTAACTATTAAATATAGAAAGAAGTACCTTATGCTCACCGAGGCTGCATTTATTTGAATGAAGTAAAAATAGCAATATTGTGAAATATTGTGAACAATCTAAAATAACTTTTTTATTTTATTTTAATATATTTTAAAATGCCATTTATTCCTGTGATGCTGAAGATGAGCTATTACATGATCACATGATCCTTCAAAAATAATTCTGATATGCTAATTTGTTGCTTAAGAAATATTTCTTGGTATTATCAATGTTGTAAACGGTTGTGCTGCTTAATATTTTTGTGGAGGCCATGCTACATAGTTTTTTTTAGAATTCTTTGATAAATAGAAAGTTAAATAAAATTTATGTATAGAATTTATGTATAAAATTCATGTATCTTACTTAACATTATATCTTTACTAAAATATTTGATACAAATTTATTTAAAAAATTTAATTATTGCATAAATAAATAAATCTGAAACTGAATGGTATGACTTGTTGATCCAGTTGGTCCAGTGTTTTTGTGTTGAGTTTGAGGGGTTCCAAGATCTAATTCACTATAATTTAAGTTGTTTTAATAAACACATCTCATAATGTTATTTAATAAATTTGGAGTGGGGTTACATTTGTTTGCATTTGTTTTGTATTTTTCAGCAGAACAGATGTGTGAAAAGGTGATGTGCCGTGTATATCTGAAGACATCTCAAAAACCTTTAAAAACACAATTAGTTTCCTTGTGTTCTGCACCTTTTTCTTTTTTCCTCTTTCTGTCTAGCACAAGTTTTTGTCTTATGATCAGGATCAGGTGAACCTGAAACCACCCTAAATATTCAGAGCTTCCTTAAGAAACCCAACAACTAGTTAATTTTGAATATATGTCATTTTACACATCCTGTCCTCACCGTAAAAGACACCAATATGTGTGTATGTAAGTGAACCTCTGAGAGAGAGACAGGTGAAGAAAAAAATAAGCGGTAGAGACAGAAAGCGAGAGATTGCTATCTATCTACATTGAAAAAGAATCCACCATGTTAGGTTTCTGCAGGAACACAGTGCTTTTGTGTTGCACGGCTGGCTCTCGCCAACACTAGTGTCTTACAGGCTGGCGAATTAAACGCGCTGGCTCCCTCCAACCTCGCTTTCCTCTCACACTAATCTTGCCGTATTACCTTCCAGGATCGCCGTGCTGTTTTAATATCTGTCACTACCTTCCTGGATTTTACGACTGTGCTTCCTCCCCTTTCATTTGTCCTCTTTTTGTTTGACTAGCCTGTCTCACCCTTTTGTATAATTCTGTCTTTGTTTGATGGGAGAAATGAGAGTGATTTCAGGTCTGGTCTCTGCTCTATCTCCGGCTGTTTTTCTCGTCTGTGCCCAAGCTGTCGCTTGGAGAATGCACCCGCTCTTTCGCCGACAAGTTGGTGTAAACACTCTGATTGCAGCGCTAACCGGTCTCGTGGTGCGCAGCACCTGTGTTTCATTGGTAACGGCCTAGCAACAGGTCCGTCATTTCAATGGAGGTAATCTATTAGCCTTAATGAGGCCTGGCGGAGAGATACATTGATTTTTGCTGAACGCCTGTGATTACCGTCCCACTCAGAGAGAATGTAATGCCTCCAGCCAACAGTAACGCTAGAAAACAATCACCCCAGTCCTGCAGGGCCCGCTAGGGTCATGAAGACATTCATTAGAAATATATAGCTTTTTTGGAAAAATGGAAACATAATTACATTTTTCAAACTTGGCGTTGCTCTTATTTAAACAATAAGCTGCTGTTTCGCTCATTGCCGTGAATGATTACATTTAGACCGTGTCCTGTATACGTTGATGACATTCCGCCATGACAGGCTGCATTCAAAAAGTGTCCAAAACATTCGGTATGCCGCTGACATTTCATGAAGGCCTCTTCTTGTTTTTTTGCACTATATGTACTTGTATATTTCAAAGCTCCTATCTTGTCGTGATTCAAAGCTTTGCCTTGTTGTTATTGTAAAACCTGAAAGGCCGGAGCAGAACTAATTCGATATGCCCTTGTTAGTGAAGGCCGTCAAATAGAGTGTTTGTACCTTGGAAAAGCTTCATGGAATTGCGTTCCACTATTTAAGCTGGGCTCTTGCCATTTTGATGTTTGCTTTTATGTCCAGGGCATATTATTTTGTTATTATTATCCGAAACAAGACACACAAATTGAATATTGTATTTAAAAGTCAGTTGAGGAGATTACGCAAATCAGCCTTATTCTTTTCCGTCTCGCCTGCCTCCACCTTGATGCATCTCTTAATTTACACTGGTTTACTCTTTTCATTTGCCAGAGCCTTGCCGGGGATCTTTTCATGTTTTGCTCCCAGCTTGTGTTCCTTCCTTTTGCATGGTTATGGCATTTGTGTTTGTTCTCTTCCAGCCCACCGTTCTGAAAATCAAACCTTAAAAGCAATTACCTGCCGACATTTAATGTGCTCAAGCAAGGTGAATTTCATTTCGCCCCGACCGACTGAAAACCCTGAGATGGCAGCTGCCTTTTCGGCATCGCAATAAAAGCACCGCGTACTGTAACGAGAGCGAAAAGCGCGAAGTATTCCTAGTGTGTTATTGGTCATTTTTATGGTGTTTGGCCATTTTAGACCTAAACTGCAAATCCTTATGTGGAATTTCCTTTATTGGCCCTCATGAAGGTCAGCCAAAGATCTCCGCGTCGGGGAAACTATCAAAGCCCATGCTTGAGCCTTTGGGGGTCCGGGGTAATAGCCCTCCTGACCAGGGGAAAAGAGAAACCCCTGATTGCTCAACATTTTACAGAGCACATGTTTGTCATTAACACGTCCTACTATGGTAGTTACAGATGTGATTAAAACAACCTGGGAGACAGGTGGGTCCTGGAGCCCCTGATTTGCAGGCTCTTTGTTCTGGGCCTGCTCACATTCTGTGATCGCTTGGGTTTTGGGGGGTTTGTTGCGTTTGGGTTTGGGTTGGGTGGAAGCACAAAGCTGCATTTTTCCCCTGTTGAGGCCCACTCATCAATTTTAGCCCTGACCTTTGGGTATTTATTTTTCCCTTGCTCTTTCTTTTTTTTCTTCTCTGTTTTCATCCGTTCCTTGGAACTTGGTGGTATTTCATTTTGGAGGTCAGGAAGTCTCATACGGTGAGTGGAGTGAATTGTCTGGGACCGAAGACACACTTTGAACGCGGGTCAGTGTGCGAGCGAATGAGTGAGTTCCATGGAATGCAAATGAACAGGAATTTAAACAATGATATTTTGAAAATAATTTGGAGAGCTGGGCTGTAACCTTAGATGCTTGTTTAATGCTGTACAAACTGACTTATACACAGCTAGACAGAAAACAGAAGTGATTTAGCCATCATTTGCTTTCTGCATATTTCTCTGTTATTTTTCCTTTCAAGTACAAAAACACAGTCTTTCTTCCAACACCTGTTGTCAGGCCTCTACCTTTCCAAAAACACCACAACACAAAGTGCTTGCTGCTTACAAATCATCTGCAGAATGGGCTAGAATTTATCTGAGAAAGCATCACATATTCCAGTTTGCTTCCTGAATTTCAGCTGTATTTGAATTGAGGTTGGAAACAGAATTCAGAATTGCAATTCAGATTTGAATGCAAGTAGAATGAGTAGCGTAAGTAGAATAAGTACATTTGAAATTCAGTTATATATTCATATATATTCAATTTCATATTCATATTCACACTTTTGTGACTTCAAATTGAAACGACAATTATATACTCAACGCAATTTAATATTCATTATTTTTATTTAATTTTTAAAATAGAGAACAGAGTAAAAATGATTTTCTGAAGTTTTAACAAGATAAAACAAATTATTGGAGTATGTTTTACAAGAAAAAACTATATCTACTTCTACTATAGAATTTTTTTCTATGTCAGAATTGCATATTCAACTCACTGCGTTACTTGCCTTTTCATTGTAATTGTTTATGAAATTTACTAGCAATTTCTGAATAAGAATGGTTTCTACACCATTTTCAGTGAAGCATTTTGTCAAGATGAAATTTGAATTTTGAGTTGTGAGTGACTGTAAAAGTCTTTGCTCACTTTCAGAGTGATGTGTTTATAGTAAGCAGCTTTTGAGGAGAATCGTGTCCTTTTATGGCCATGCTTTGCAAATATGCACTAATGTGATGGCATCTCTCTAGCCTTTTCTCTCACTCTATTGCTCTCTCTCTCGCTCCGATCCCAGTGATGAGGTACCAACGAGGGCCGCCGGTGTCAGGACAGTCCACCATCCTGTGACTCATCCACTTGTAATCTCTCATGAAAGTGCCTTTTAAAGTGTTCGCATGAGTACGTGTGTGTTTTTGAAACCCTCAAAGGCCTCTGACAGAGGTTTGTTTTTACTTTGGACATGTAAAAGCCTCACTCAGGAGTGTTTAGGTTAGAGTGCTGCTGTCTGCGGCCCTCGGTCCACTTACAGCATGCTGTTCGGGAGTGTTTAAGAGGAGTTATCTGCATCTAACATAAACAAACACGCATACAGACACACCGCAACAATCTTAATATGACTAATGCATCGGTTTTGCTATCAGACAAGAGCTGAAAGCGCTCAAGGCAACTTGTGTGGTTGTATAAGGACCATTTGTCCTCAAAGTAGACACAGCTCTCATATGGATGAAATGAAAAAGGTTTGTCAGCAGTCGTTTAAAAAAATAGGTCAAACCTAAAATATTTCTGTTTGGTGTAGTTTGGCAAAATGTCATTGTTCACATCCTGTAAGCTTGACATTCTATTCTTGACATTACAAGAGGAGTGGCAACTCCGGAAGGTTTTTCTGAAGTTATATCTGAGTGTTCAAAAAAGACACAAGGAGAAAATGTCATATTTCAAAGCTATTAATATGTGCGTAGCACGACAGGGAATGTATTAAGTCATGTTCCTTATTAAACCTCACTAATGCCACATTATGTAGCATGTCATCAATTAAAATCAATCATTGGAGCTGGGGCATCATGAATTAAAGATGCTCTGAAGGTGGACAGCACATGTCTGGATGATTGGTGTGGGCTTTGTTCTCATGCGTTCTGGCTGGATCAGTGACCATAGTTCATTTGATCTGAGGTCGGTGTAGTCTCAGTATGATATTGTGCATATTAAAGCTTTTTGAATGATCTGAATATAGTTTGTAGCTTAGTCATATCAGCCATTTTGTCTAGTTGGGTTGTTGGAATGACTAGTCAGCTTTAACTGACTAACTTAACTCTTTGTTTGTTTATTTATTAATTATTGTTATTATTATTATTAACTATTTTTTTAATTTGGATTTTGTAGCCAACAATAACACCAAACAGTGTTTTTTAATTTTTTTTTTACAAACCTAGCTGTCTTTTTTATGAGCCTGTACCAAATAGTTCAGATGTCCATTAATGCTTTCCATTAAGGAATTAGCCTAAAAGTTTCATCATTCTGCATTGACTTCTGGGATTTACTTTAAAAATAAATGGCTATTTGTCCTTAAACATATTTATTTGAATGAAAACAGGTGGCTTGTTAAACTTGATAAATCTTTGTGAGAGAAATCAGACTCGTCTGCTTAATGGTACAAAAGTAAAAGTAGACTTTTATGTATAAAAACACATTAGCAAATTAAAATAATGAGTAAAAAGGCGATTTATTTATAACATAATCAAATGTGGTCATCTGTGTTTTCCTTTATAAAGATTTACTCTGGTAACCATGGTGTCTGCCAAAACACCATAGACACTAATGTGATTGTTACTATTAATACGGCTATTAAAATGTTTGTATGATATGTAAAATATGTTTGAAAAGGAATTAAACATTTGATTTCATTGTAAATAATAGATATTGATCATTTTAACTGCTCTTTTACCATTAATGGACATCGCAACCATTTGTTTTCTAAACATTTCCAACTTTTTGGTATTTAGGTGTGATCTGATCTGTCCAGCAAGCTCTCTCTATATATACACTATATTACATTAAAAAATAAATATGGCTGCTTTTAGGGTCATGTCCACCAGACATTGATCCGATGTGTTTAAAATGATGGTCATTCTTGTCTCTGCAGAACTGAAATATGTTTAAGTCTGAGATCTGATCATTTTATGAAGTCTAAATAATTTTGTGCACATTTAGTGTCGAAGGTTTACTATACTTTTAGTTCACCATCAGCATGGTAAACTGAGAAATCCAGACTCAAATTCATCCCCTTTAAAGAACCGTCACTAAAACATTGCTAGTCGCTATCACTTTCTGTCATCGACACAATTAAGGGTAGTTTATATGTAAAATGGAGAGGTAAACTGGCTTTTCTTGGGCCTGTTGGGCAGATCTTCTTCTGTGTGTGTGTGGCTTTGATTAGACACACACGGTGAGGCCCCTAATCTGCCATTCATCTGCGCAGGAATTTCTCAGTTTCAGAGGGGCCTCTGAGAAAACTCTCAACGCAAACAAACAAAATATCAGCTTACCCTGCCTCGCAATATCCCCTCTCCAATCTGGGGATGCTGAAGCAACACACTGTTTATTGTTTCAGAGTAAACTCCGCTGTTGCATCGCTGCCTTCCTAATTAGATTTTACCTGCCTTGTTTTTCTTTTTCCCCACCCTGGCTTTTTATTCTTTACTCTTGAAAAGGTGATATTTTTGTGGACCACTGTAAACCACAGGGTGTTTGGAGGAATGAGATTTCATCTGAGAGTTGACTCTTTTATTGTTCTGTAGAAGATTTTTCAAATATGTTTATGATATTAAAAACTAAAGTGAGATAAAAGATTCCGATGCTAGAGTTGGGGTAATGTCTGCAACGCTTCCTCGGTCTCTCCTCCTTACTTTTTCAAACATACTCCGCCATACCTCCAGGGATAACCGGAGTGTTTCTTTGTGGTTTGATTTGCCCCAGTGTGGCCATGAGAATGCAGGCACTCCACAGTAAACCCCCAGGGTTGCCACCAGGCAGATCCACCTCTTCTCACTCACCTGAGGGGCCTGTCACCCTTTCCTGAGGGTTGCGATGCACCTCTCTTCATAGACACTAGGGTGAGGTATATTATCAGGGGGAGCCTGTCTACTCCCTGAACGTAGGGCTCGCGCCTCGCTTGTGCGCGCAGAGCTCGCTTTGGAGTCTTTCGGCAATGACCGTCTGATGTCGATCGCCTTGGGGAAATTTTAGTGTTGTCAGTCACCACGTTTGCTTTCATCGACTTTCCCGAGCCACATTCTGTCATTTTTATTTTTTACCTGCACCCAGATGTCGCGGAGTGCTAAGAAAGTGTCATGAAAAGTAGATAAAATTAAAACTTTTACAAATTCAAACATAAACATGCATCTTCTAGAACTTTAAGAAACCTTGAAGTGCCTCGGGATGAATTCTCCCAGGTACCTTGAACTCGTGAAGAGGTTTTCAAGTGTGCATTTATACGCTTGTCTCCTTTGTTTACTATGTTTGCGCCTCTTTTAATTTTCTCTGTTTTGGAAAAAGTAGACGGCTTGTCACTAGGCTCGCTGACCTCACCCCATCACCCGTAAAGTCCTCTTATGGTATTGTATATGCAAGCAGTGGCACTTTGTTTTCTTTCATAGACTTCATGCCTTACATGGAGGCACACAGTGGCTCCAGCCAGCGTTGTGTATCACGGAGCCACTTTTGCATTGTGTATCAGCTAGAATAAACTGTAGGAGGCACACCGGGGTCAGAGCTTCGCTATCAAATCCTTGGGTATTTTGGATAGGATGTCAGCGCTCTTTCAAACACGACATGTCAGTGTTTAGAAATGAAAAGTACACCACAACAAAAGGGGGAAACCTAACACGCCGTGCCCTGATGCACATTTATCGGCTCACTTCAAAGTGCACCTGTCATTCACTGTCTAAAACAGGGCAATTTCTCTCTCCATCTTTGTCAAATAGTTGTGTTCCCTTGAGCAAAAAAGTACAGACAATATATTGAGGGGATAGAAAATAGACGATTTTCTTTTACTCCCCCTCCCCTGTTAACTCCCCCCACTCTTGCCCCCTGATCTCTTCACGCACTCATGGGGAATGTTTGGAGGCCCTGTTCATATTTTGTTTGCACAATGCATTCCTGCAGGCTCTTTATTTATGTCAATCTCCCCTTTGATCAGGGTCCGCTTACCCACTCGGTTCCTGTGAGTGAAAGAACCCACCTGTGAGGCAGCAGCCAGGGCTCTGGATTCTTGGGAAAGTTTACCGTCAATTAATAATATGGCTAAATTATTTCTTCACATGGCAAACTACTTATGTAAGGTGATCCTGGCTGGTGGCTGATTCCCTGACATCTGGGTTGGATATTCTGCACAGATGGTTCTACCTGCTCCGGGAGTCTCTTTTCATTCTGTTTTCCCTCCCTCCGTCCTTTCTTTCTTGCTTGCTTTTTTTTTTTTTTTGTGCGGGTGAAAGGTAGGCCACGGTTGAATGCTTGGGCAGAGTAATACAACCAGTAGGGAAGTGAACGTGGCTGTTTTTCTATTTTTTATTGTTTAGTTGTAGCTTACACACAGATGTGACACACTAGTGATTTAAAAATAAACTGTGTAAAATATTTTTATTTAAGGGGCCATGGGCCACAAAATTAAAACCCCTGTACCAGTGCAAGTATGTACAAAAATTGCCACAATCTAAGGGAATGACACAAAAAGTTTTGAATTTAATTCTGCTTTCGTTTTATTTTATCTGGTTTTGACCTGTGTGTAAAGATCACTGTATTGAGTCCTGAAATTATAGGTAGGCTTACATTTAATGAATTACAAATCAAGCTTTCTTCCCCCCCAGCAACCGGGGCAAGAGACCAATCGGATTGTCTTTTGTTTTTTTAAATAACTTCAATATCTTAAGACTTTCTCATCCTAAGTTTTTTTTTTCTTCAACTTGATTAACCTCTCTAATCAAGTAATGTGTTTTTTTGTTCTATTGCTGGTTTAGCATGTGATTATCAGGGTTTTTATTTATTTATTTTAACACACTTTAAATAGATTTGCCTGGTATTAGACACTGCTGAGGGTCTGCCCTGCTATCTGTGTCTGCAGCGAGACAGGAGCTCCGGACACATTCTCATACAGAAGCCCTTCCCTCGCATCCCGCCCTCAGCTATCCCAGAACCCCCTCAGGAGCGGTGGACTCACAAGTACCCCATATCCAAATAATTAATCCAAAGCAATTACTCACTGCCTTCATCCGTCTCTTAGCCTGCTAACAAAACATTTCTACGTATGTCCTCATCAGTTAACTTTAATTACGCCGACTAAAATTTATCAGCCTCGCATTAATGAAACATGCTGCACCAAGATACTCACAAAAATGTCCTATTTTCCTTCTTTTTTTTCTGTAATGGAAGAAAAAATAATAATTAAGAAACCCAACAGTGAGGAGCCTCATGAGAGAGCCAGCAGGAGTTGTGAGATATCACTTTTTTTTCCTCTACTTTGTTCTAATCAGGGAACATAGTTACCGTCACCAATGTGTCTCCTTTATTCAGCACAAGTGAAAACAAGCACATGAGGCACTTTACATTTTATGCTAAATTTTGCAAAGATTTAAAGGATGTGTTTCATAATGCTGTTTTTCTTTTTTACCTGGACATTGAAGATAATGTGAAATCTGAATTTTATTTAATTTCTACAGCAATAATGTGAGTTTTGCTGCAAGTTCTGTTGTTGAATGCAGTGGGAGAACTTGACATGCACTCATTGTGTTAGGTAAAAAGTCTGTTAGGATATAAAATGAGATTTGTGATTCCTAAGGCAGCTGTAGAATATGTTTGAGATAAAATGTTTAAAAATTAAATGTGAATTACAAAGAGAGAGGCAGAGAGATTGGTGATATGTATTTAAAGGTAAAAATGTAAAAGAAAGAAAAAACCTTTTTTGCAAAATTGAAGACAAATCGCATTTCATTATGCAAATATTACAATGATGTGATTGCTTTTGGTTACATTTTGAATGACGAACATTTTAACAATCTAAGTCAATAGGAAATTCTTAAATTTACATGTACACTACAGAATTCTGTGTTCTCTATATATAAAATAACATCGCAAGTTATTCGATATGGAACATTTGTACATCAACAGACCTGACTAAGCCAAACTAAGAGCACTGATACTAAGATAGGACTTTGTAAAAGCATTTAATCTGAAAACTAGTTTATCTGTTGCCATAATAGCTAGTTTTGATCATAGATGTACTGGTTGAATAATTATTTTGTAATGAAAAATACTTCTATGTGTGCTTTTAAAAAGTACAATCTTAATTTTTTTAAAACTTAAAAACCACTTTAACCTCAAAAGTGCAACTAGAAATAGGACACCTATAACTGAGATGATCTACAAAATAAAGATTGAATTGAGTGTGCATTCACAAGCAGTCGGAGCAATTGATAAACTGTAGATTTTATTTAAACCATTATAGCATCTCTTAGTATACCATCTTAGCATCTCCAGCTCTTATTCAGATGCATCTCCTCCATTCTTCAGCCAGAGAGGAGCAGAACAATGTCACGGAGTGGTAAGATTCCTGTACTGGGATGTTGCAGCCAACCATTCTCGTTTGGGGGGGAGCTAGTGTTTGGAGGGGGCTCATCCTTGCTTCCTCGGCCAAGGGCAGCCTGGGAGCAATTTGGCAGTGTAAATTGTTGCCACACATGGGGCCGGTTGCTGGCAGGGTCAGAAGCCCTTGATGTCACACCCTGTCATTTCAAATTAAGTTATGCAAAGCGAGGCAGCCGCTTAATTTTCTTGTAAGTTGGACCACGGGGCCCCTTGGGCATAATGAGCAGGAAGTTATAATTGGGCCGAGCTGTTGATTGCGATAATTGCTACTGTCTGTACGAGGTAGCCTGGCCTGCTCTGATCAGCTTGTTACCAAGGCATGACAGCATGCTGCAATTCTGCCTGGACCAAGGGGACAGGAGGTGAGGAGGGGGGACAAGCAATGAGAGGTCTGAGGGGGTAGAAGTGCTGCTTTTGGAAGCATCTGTATTGTGTGAGTTTAGATGGGTGCACTGGCCAGACCTTTTTTTCTCTGCAACAATGTTCTCCATCCTTCCCCTGCTGACCCTTTGACATCTGCCCACTCGTTGACCTTAATTCTGTGGTCCGTGAGAGTGAAACGCAATAAGGTCACTGGTCTTTGTTCTCTGCTGAAAGGTAGGAAAGGGCCATTAGTGTCCACAAATCCCCTGACATAACTATGGATTCACAACACTTGAGATCCTAAAAAGATGAGGTTCTTTTTTAAGGGATGCAGTAGTTTGATCAAATGTTACACGTATGACTTAGTGGAACACAAAAGGTGCATTTATAGTAAATACCTTGACTATCAATCTCCAAAATGTCTAGACGTACAATAGCTTTGTGTAAGAAAACAAACAGTTGTCACTGTTTACTGAAAAGTTGGTGACTTTTTGTTTTTCACATTAACTCCACTTCTCAGAATTGGTGAAGAGGTAGTGATATCCAATTTTTGATTCATTCTTTTCAGTTGAATCAGAAAAAATCTTACCAATGGTAGTGTCCATTGAGCAAGTGAGCAGCTAAGCTAAGATATTCAATGGAGGAAAGACACTCAAAAAGGTTTGGAACAACATGAGGGTGACTTCATGAATGAAAACATTCATATTTAGGTGAACCACTGCTTTAATTCATCCCCTGTTGTGGGAGTGAATATAACATCCTTCAGTCTCTCCTTCAGCATGGGTCTCACGGCTTGCACTACAACACATCAGTGAATCAAACTCTCATTACTTTCTTTGGGTACTAAACAGCATTAGCCATTCTAGGTCATTAGACTTCAAAGGCAAGGGGTGGATTATTTACTGAACTTCTGAAATCACATGGCATGGCTGCCTTGTCGTTCCAGATGAGCCTCTAATGAGATAAACACTAATTCAATCTGAACAAAATAGCAGAATCTTAAATATTTACTGTTCCTGTCTATGAACCACGATTAATCCTGAGAACAATATTAGAAGGCACGTATCTGAGTCAACGGTAAAAGGATTTGCTTTCATTATTGTTTTGAATTATCGCTCAGGTAAATTATTAACGGTTTGTTTGAAGATTTTCAGAGTTATAAACACAGAAATCTTTCAAATGCGTGAAATTGTGATGATTTTCATTGTCATTCAATTTCATGAGCAAGATGAAACTTATGTTTGGTGTCATTTCCAGCATACACGCATGACGATATTGTCTGCCATGTTAATTGAAGGTCCTGTGATCTACTGAATGGCACCATGATGTTCATATACTAGCACACTCCAGCTGTCACAGATAGTTCCTCAAGAACAGAAGAACCAGACTTTTCATCAATTCACCACGTCCTGGCCTTTTGCCACAAACCCATTTCAGAGGTCACTGCGGGAGGGGTTTTGGAGAACCTGTTCCTCTTATTCTGTTGCACCTCACTTCATTCATGTTCGTCTGAATGCAGCACTCAACACTATCCCTGCAGGGTCACGTAGAGGCAAGAACTCAGTGGGGAAATGTTTTCAGGTATTTATTTATTAATATTTTTAGCTCGCTCGTCCCCGCTTTCATGTGTCAGGAGTAAACACATACCCGATGACCCATAGCGATTAGGCCTATTCATGCTCATCTTCACAATCTCGAGTGGTGCTGTTCTTAAGAGGGAAGCTCCAGGGGCAAGGGCTTCCTGTGAAAGCCAAACGTTGCTTTTCATGGAAAAGGAATGATGATGAAGTAAAAAAAGAAAACAAGATTATTACCGCATATAGACATGTGCACCTTTGTCTTTTTGTTTAACTTTCCTCTGTAATGTGTTTAAGACTGTTCCACTCGTGGATCTGAACAAGCACATACTCTGAGTTCTAATTGCCAGCATTCGTCAGGTTTTCCCCTTCGAGATGCGACTGCGGAGCGGCTAACGATGCACAGCTACAAAGGGAGAGCAACGGCAGGGTTAACATGTCTCAGTGCTCTCCCTGGAAGCGGGATTTTTGGGGTTTAGACACCCACTGAGAGAGAATAATGAGTATATGTTTCTAATCTGGGCCCCTAGGAGATTGCAGCTCCCTTGTCTTTTCACACTGGTGGAAATCGGCAGGCTTCTCTTCTGTGTTTTTTTTTTTTTTTTCACAGGCTAATTTAGAGCTGTCTTTGATGCTTTCTCTCCGGAGCTTCTGTTTCAAATATCCAAATGCAAGGATTAGTGGGCTTTTGTGCTGTAAACCCCAATTTATCCTGTTTTCTTTTCCCCCCTTTTTTTTTTTTTTGGATTTTTGCAGTCTTCCGACCCTAGAAACTGCAAACAATGACAGGCCGACAAACTCTGATGTGTTTATGACTGTATGCATTTATGTATTTATTTGCATGTTTGTCTGTGTGTATATTCTAGCCATTTTCTGCACTCACGCACACGGGACACACGGTACAACTAGAGCAATTTAGGCGCCATATCTTGTTTTAAGATTCATTACCAGGAATAATGTGAAATAATAAGGACTGAAGCGTATTCTCTCGGTGATATTACAAATCCCTTTGTCAGGCAAAGCACTGTCACTTCTAAGTCTGGGTCTGATGAAAGAGAGGAATAAGGAGAAGACACATGCAGCATGCACCCGTCGTCTGCTAACTGAGCCGCCTTTGACGACTTTCAGGATCCCGCCACAGATCCTTGGATGAAGCCTTCAGTGGAGCTGGCAGCTTATATGGCACTTTGCCCATGCTTGCATCCCTCTGCCGACTTGTTGCATTGTCACATATTATGTATTTAAATCCCCTTGTGTCGTTCTGTCACAACACACCCTCGTTCTCAGTGTCTCTGAGGTGACTTTAATGCAACAGGCGATGAGACGCTCTCCATGACTTCAAGAGGACCTAACTCAGATTAATATTAGAGAGAAAGCAGCAATTATTTAGACATCAGTCGCACTGGAGACCTGAAGGGTCAGGCGACAAACACAGGATGACCTCAGCTGACAGAACCTGCTTGTGATTTAATACAAACTAACAATGAAGTGTTTATAAAATAAAGGCAGTTTGCTAAATTTTTGTAATGCTATTATACACTCCGATATATTATATTATATTATATTATATTATATTATATTATATTATATTATATTATATTATATTATGTTATGTTATGTTTTGTTATGTTATTTTATGTTATATTATATTATATTTAACCTTTATTTAACCTTTATTTAACCAGGCAAGTCATTAACAACAGGTTCTTATTTTCAATAACAGCCTGGCAGGAGAATTAATATCTCCTGAAAGACATACAAACATACATTACAATACACATAAGGCACATAAAACAAAACAAAAAATATTATATTATATATATTATATTATATTTTTTATTTTTTATTTTTTAATGCCATGACTTAAAGCCTGCCTTAATAGTAACACTTAACTATTGAGGTTAATTAACTCACATAACCTCATATATCCTCATATTTCTTCTGCGCTACTCCTTCTCTACATTATTTTCCATTTGTTTTGCTATTGTACTCTCTGTTATTGAAGATGACCTTTGACCTTGGTTTGTTGTGTTCAGATCCGTTAATGTTTGTGTCTTTTGGTAACCTCGCAGTGCTGAATGGCTTTGTTTATTGTGTTTCTCTTCGTAATGTTTTGCTGTACTGACTGAAAAGTTAAGAGTGGCATGTATTTGGAGATGAAGGCTATAGCGTGCAAACAATATCACAATTCTCCCCCTGATAAACTCTGCATCACGCAGTAACAGTAATGTACCTGTCAACTGTACAAAACAGACCACCATAGTATGCCAAACTATCAAAAATTAACAGTTAGTGTTTCAAGAGTGCTGTTATTTAAACATTTCATTCTTGTATCACCCCAAATTATAATAGTGGTTATGATAGTTGATTTTACCTGAAGTTCAGAGCCCCTTTTTGTGTGTGTGTGTGTGTGTGTGTGTGTGTGTTGTGTGTGTGAAGTGTCTAATTTGTCTGAAATGTAGATTACTTGATTCTAACTGATGTTTAGCACTAGTGATGGATATCAAGTGTCTGGCAAATACCGATGAGCTGATAAACCACATTATGGCTAATAGCC
The DNA here is from genome assembly GCA_039654775.1 of Spinibarbus caldwelli. Lineage (NCBI taxonomy): Eukaryota > Metazoa > Chordata > Actinopteri > Cypriniformes > Cyprinidae > Spinibarbus > Spinibarbus caldwelli. The sequence goes on from CM077255.1 coordinate 8,986,277, forward strand.
AATAATAATTCTGGACTATTTTATCTAAATAACTGATAAATAAAACACTAAACATGACTAGCCAGTCAAACGTATTTGTGGTCAGTAGCTTTTTTTTTTAAAGAACTTTAAATGAATAAATGATTTAATGATTAAAAGTGGCGATAAAGACATTTGTTTCAGAATATTCCTATTTCAAATAACTTTCTATTATTCAAAGAATTCTGAAAAAATGTTTTAATCAGTGCAACTGTTTATTATTGATGATATTATTGAAAAAAATTCTTGAGCATCAAATCAGCTTATTTAAATAATTTCTTGATCGTGTGACACTGAAAACTGGAGTAATGGCTGCTGAAACTTCCTTTACTGTCATCAATCAAAAACATTTAAAAATCTTATCACCCCCAAAATTTTAATGGTAGTGAATAAAAAAATGGCTACAGTATGAAAAATTGATATTCATTTTGATATTTGCTAAAGATTGCATTCAGCAGTGTTAATAAATAGTCTTTTTGAAATGAAAACCTGTTTTTTTCTTTTTCTTTTCCAACTGCACTCTTTATTGTTTGATATAAGTAAAACTTTTCCATAAGTTCCAGTTCACGTGTCATATACATGTACTTTCTGGATGACGTTCCCGCTCTGGCTTTAGAATGTCATTGGTTGACAGTGCTCTGCTCTTCAGCCTGACTGATCAAGGCCATCTCTCTCTCTGCGGCCTATAAGGAGATCTCCTGCACCTGGCAGACCATGTCACATGAGTGCTATATGCTGACAGGTAAGGGAGATCAGGGCCGTTTTCTCTGTTCTTAGGTTGGCAGGTATAAGGAGCAGGTGACAGGTTACATGAAGAAAGGGGGACAGTAGATCCATCATGACCTTAACGCTAACCAAACCAACATAGACCTCTTAGAGCAGGCGAAAAACATCCGACTCACTCTCACTCCCACCCCTGCTTACCCTTCCAACCAACAACTGTGTGCTTGTGTTTGCTGTTGCCTTGCTATCCGGATTAATTTTAGAGGCAGAAGGAAGGGGCAGGAGAAAAAAAAAATAACTGTCATGCAAGTCGACAGGCAGTGATTAAGGTTTTAACTGATCATCCTCTCCCTGACAGCTAACCAGCTATTATCTTAAAAGAATCAAACGAATGTTCAAAGCCCTCGCCGGGCATGGAACATGAAAGGAGACGTCAGCCTCTGGCAGCTGACAAGCCAGGAGGAGAGCCAAGGAGTGCACGAGGAAGAGTGAGAAACCGAGATAGAGAAGGAAAGACAAAGGAGGGAAGAGAGATCTTTATTTTCATTCTACCACAGGGAGTTTTGACAAACTGATCCCTGAGCCCGAACACTGATGTACTAGAACAACACAACACAATGGCGTGTTTATATTGTGGGAAATGGCACAGATGAAAGCAAAGAGCGGTAGAAGGATGTGCAAAACTGCATATTTTTAAATTCAACTTCAGATCGTGAGTTGCCTGAACAAAGAGTCAACTAGTCAGTCTTAAGGAAGCTGTGTATAATTAGGTTGGTTTTGGTCCAAGGACTCTCAGAGGGCCACAAGGGGGCCATTAAAAATAAAATTAGTCTAAAGAAATGTAATAATGACAATAGTCCTAATACTAAAATAAGTAGATATTTATTTTACTCATGCTACCAAATTTGACATTTATTACTGTTCATTCTGCCTTAATTTGCCACCGATTTGCCAAAATGTAAAATAGTTACGAATTGCTATGAGAGTGTGTTGGGATCTCATTGTCTTGATTTTAATTTTAAGTCAAACTTACAGAGAAGTCAAAAAGTAGTTTTCATCCAAGTTGCAAATTTAATTGTAAAAAAAAAAAAAAAAAAATGTGCAAATGTCAGTGGTCATTGACTTCGATTATTTAGGAGTTTATTTGGTGAATGTTTTTTGGAAAATAATTTATCAACCTCAAACAAACAAGTACAGTATGCTTTTTATGGTAATTTTTTTTCTTTGTTCTAATTAAACACAAATTCATATCTGTCAGACCTGTGTTTCCTGTGTCTTGTCGTTCCCTTCCTCTCGTGCCCTTATTTGGGCTTCCTGTTCCTTTCCTCGTTTTGTGTCACTATCCGTTCATTATTCTCCAGCCGTGTTTTGTTAATTATCTACTTATCCCCAGCCTTTATTAGTTCTCTGCTTCCCTGCCTCGGTGTCTGGTCTTAAACGTCATACCTGGTCTCTGTGTTCCTAAAGATAATTTAAGGTCTTCTGTGTTTGAAGTCAACTCCTCGTCTCCTTGCTCCCCGGAGCTAACGTGACACTATCCAGCTATTTAATGTGATATTCCAAATATGTGGATGGAAAAACCAAATAGTGTGACACTTAGTATGACTGAAAGTGTTTCAAATTGTTGTGGTGTTATTCTATAGAATTTTAAATATTTTTCAAATTAGTTTCTCCATCTATCGCTAATAGATTAATATAGAGAAACTTTGCTTCATGAATGGTAAAGTCAATTTTAATTTGATCCATTTATTAGTAGATTAAGTACTATTATAAATACTAATACTATTTTTATGACACTGGCTCTCTAACTGTTTCAATCATTAATTCAACTGTTTTATCTACTAATTCTGTGTACCACTAACACTCTTTCTCTGAGTCGCTATGCTCGACCCAAATGTTTATACTATAATTGAGATTAAAATTGGCTCCACTTTCCCAAACTTTTTTTTTTTTGATGTGCTGCAATGACAATCATGCCACCAAACCTGGGGGAAATGAGCCCGGAGGGTATCCAGCGGTCCACTGATGCGTTTGAAGTGTTGAGAGGGGATTTAGAAAGAGACCAAGTCGCTATTTGTAGGAGGGAACAATCTAGAGAACATAAATATGGAAAATAGTTCATTATAAGTTTGTGAAAGGAGCCGTAGATTACGCCATGTCCTCGCTTTAAGTTTGTGTTCTTAGACCCACTTTACTCAAACTTCTGAGAAAACTTTCTGAAGTAGTTGATAGTGAAATAACACAAAAAGAAGAAAAAGAGGTTTTGTTGTTCACTGCTTTGGTTTCGAATAAGGTACTTTGAATTTGGGAGTGAAGATGCTCACAAGGTTAGAACACCAGCTAAACTAGCATAGAAATCATCTGTGCAAGTAAAGTGTAGAGTGACTCATCATAACAGCCCTGTTCTTGCAGATGGAGAGCAGTCCTGTCAGATTAGCACCAGGTTCAGCTCTAATAGCCTGAGGGTGCGATAGGATCAGCCTCAACTGTGGAATATTCTGTTGTTCTCCGTTAACCACTATTGTGTAATGAGAGACTCTCAACTTGCACTAATGACATTTTAGCCGACACATCCGGTGCTTAATGTCCTTCACTTTCCCTGCGTCAACTTTGTTTCCATGCCAGGCGCCAGATTGACACGTTGATATTTGCTCTGATGGAATCATTACTAAATGGTCCACTTGGGCCCATAAGCGCGTGCGTGGTTCAGCATGGAATTTTACAAATGCGAGAATCTAATTAGCTCAGAATTAGAAAGCTGACAAGCCTTTTTTTCTTTTTTTTAATTTGAGATCAGATCAGATTATGTCAGCTAAAAGTTGTATCCTCATTGCTGGCTATTCAGAACTTCCAACTTAGAAAGGAAGAGACCACCTGACTGACATGTAATGTGACCAACCACAGTTCATTTTGTGCCATTTAGCAACAGAATGATCTGGAAATAATATTATAAGTGGTTTTCAAACTTTTTGATTCAGTGGTTTCATGAATTTGACAATCTGTTCACGAGGGACCCACTTAAAATGTAAAGGAAGCTATATTTTTCATATACGTATACAATGTGAGAAAAATATGAAGCATGATTATCCATATTTATTTTAAGAACATTAACTGTATTAAAGTGATAATTTTTCAGTTATCTGAATTCAGATCCAGTCTCCATTAAAAATGTACATTAAAATTAATGAAAATGTTTATATGCTTTGCAATGAAAATTTCTGTCCTTCCAAAAGTATTAATAATTATTGATTACTTCATAGATGTTTATAACACGTATAAAAAGTAAATATGTATATTTATGTACATATAAATATGCATGTTTTAAAAGCTTAGTTTAAAGTAATAAAGCTCATAAACGGCTGCTGAGATAATATTCTTACTTGAAACATTGCAGAGGCTTGAACTCTGAAACAGTATTCGATACGTCACGACTTAAGCAGACACTTGCCCTTACTCCCGGAAGATGCATAAAGTCAGCCAGTCAGGTTATAAATGGTTTTCCTTAATGGTTTTTGTGTGCAACTGTGGATGGACTGTGGATGTGATGTCACAGATAACCTAAAGGTTTTGCATTATAAGTGTAAAAATGAATAGCCTGCAGGACTGCGGATATATAGCCTTAAGAAATCATTTTCACCTCAGCTTGCTCCTTCTAAAGCTGTTTTTGGCCATTACACTACTTGGAGTGAGAAACATTAGCACAGGGATGTTGGCATTTAATCCAGCACACATCCGTAAATCAGTGTGGGGACAGGAGCCATGCTTTCTAATTGTCCTGTTAAGTGTTCCAGAGTGTGACATGTTAAACACCTGGTGTCCTTTACGACTGAGGATAACCTTGCAAGAGCTCTCCGTAGTAGCCACTATTTTCATTGTCCAGTACCTGCACAGAGATTTTGCCTTTGTCCTATTTCTTCTTTTAAGTATTAGATTGTGTGTGTGTGTGTGTGTGTGTGCGTACCCTATTTTCCTTTTTCTAATCTCATTGGAACATGATGTCCCTTGGCGTGCAGTTTTTAACACTTCTTGGGCATCTAAAGAACTGTGGTTGTCCCCAGGTTAATGCTGGCAGAAGTGAGGGCTAATAATGGAGACTAGTTCATCAGGCACCTCTGAGCCGGAAAGTCAGTGACCCACTTACCCAACACACAGACCAGGTACTTTCAGCCTTATTTAGCTATAATTTGCACAATGTCAATGCAATGCAATGTAGTAGTAGTAGTAGTAGTAGTAGTAGTAGTAGTAGTATAATAATAATGATTTTAACAACACATTTTTCTCATTTGTAAATCATTTTGGATAAAAGCGAAATAATAAAAAAAATGTACTGTATTAATAGAAATAGTGAAAAAGGTTGTAGGCTGGCCTCACAATATTATTGCTTGTAGGTCTGACTATGAAATCATCTTCTACATTTGCATTTTAATTGCTCCACTTTTTGGACCAATTTTGATTTTGACATGTCAGTGTAACTCGTGCATTTGAACAAACACTAGCGTCTGATGTGTCACGTTATCATTAATGGTAAACCCTTATAGCAATTCAGGAGATGTTGATAGTGAGATAATATTAATTGATGAAGCCTTGTATTTGATCGTCTGATTTTACTGGCAGTAGCGCATTTGATAGAAACCCAACAATAAAATTTTTATTGTTCTGGTTCTATTAAAAGTGTGTTTGATATGAATAGAGGTTCCAGTCACCCATTACATTGCATTTTTTCCATTTGGCAGATGCATACACTGTATTAAGGTAGACACTTTCTCAGTTCATGCATTTCTTGGGAATCAAAAGCATGAATTTGCAAGCTTTTTGAGATACAGCAACACCCATTAACCTGTAGTGTTATTGCATATAATACACGCATAAACAGCAATATATTGTGCATTATATAATATTATACTAACATCAGCGAATATATATATATATATATATATATATATATATATATATATATATATATATATATACACACTCATATAGGAATTTAATGCTAAATTATAGTTGTGATCATACACGTACAGTCATAAAAAGTTAGTGTGATCTAGTGCAATCATTGATACAGGCAAAAAAGAGGTTTAGTACTATCTTTCGCTCACTTCAGCATCACTGTTATCACTTTGACTCGTAACAGTGTCTAAAAATCCACTTGCTGTCCAGACTTTTGCTGATCTTCACAAATTTATGGGGCTTAGTTGAATTATTTTAAGGCATATTCTGAACATCTTGTGTGTGTTGAATATAATAGACTAACTATGGCACGAATGTTAACTGATCTGATCAATTATTTGCCCTAATTTTAACACAAAAACACATGTCGAATAGTGTCTGTCACCCGATCTAAAGCAGATTTATGAAGCAGTTAAGCTTGTGCTGCTGTGCTTTGTCCTTGGTAGTGGAAACAATTGAGGCATGAAACATTAGTTATTCTCCATGTATTTTAATCAGGGTGGTTTCAGATCCCGTTAAAGAGGGGCTGTGTAGCTTCAAGGCAGTTTGCCCCCTCATGATGTGGTTTTGTGCTTTGTATGGTTGACGTATATGTGGCTATTTTTTATGTCGTATACATTAATTAGTTAAATTAGTAAATTTTATTGTGACTAAAATGGTATCTATCTATCTATCTATCTATCTATCTATCTATCTATCTATCTATCTATCTATCTATCTATCTATCTATCTATTTCAGTCATGACAACTCTCTGAACATTTTAGCACGGTGATGGATATGACAATGTTAATGTATTTGGTCTTGGCGGAATAGATCTGCTATGCTGTTGCTGAATTGCTGCTGCTGTTGGTTATTGCTGTAGTTGTATACTGGTGCTGCTGCTGCAAGCAAATACAGGAACTTGCTACTGCCAATGCATATGGCGATACGGTGCCGTGAGTATTTAAGACATACTGCTGCTGCACAAATAGCATATAAAATAACCCGTAGCAGATCTATACAGGTGGAGCTGGGGAAGGTGGAGGGTTTCAGAGAAACTCTGAAAGCGCGCTGCAGGAATCTCAGGTGAATGCTAGCCAGCCTTATAAATGCGAGGCAGTAAGCTCATTGGCTGCATATGCAGCATGAACCAATCAGCTTGTGCCAGGTCGTTTAACTCTCTCATCAGTTACGTTAACAACCCGTCAGACTGCGCCATCTAGAGTTTCATGGCTGAACTATACATATATATATATATATATAAAAAAAATTGTATTTTGAGGTGTGTAAATGGAAGATGAACAAAAACTCGTAAACTGAAGCACAGTTTTAAGATTTAAATTTAACTATACATGTAACTATTCATATTTAATATATACACACACACATACATATATACATATATATATATATATATATATATATATATATATATATATATGTATATATGTATGTGTGTGTGTATATATTAAATATGAATAGTTACATGTATAGTTAGATTTAAATCTTAAAACTGTGCTTCAGTTTACGAGTTTTTGTTCATCTTCCATTTACACACCTTAAAATACAATTTTTTTTTATTTATATATATATATATATATATATATATATATATACATATAAAATTTCTTTATATATAGATTCATTTATTTTCATCATTGTCAAGTATGTTTTAATTTAAACCATTTAATTATTGACACGATGCATTTTTTTTCCATGTTGGTGTATCGTTGACAAAATTGAGAAAAAAAAATGAATTAACATCTTCATTAGTAATTTTGTTGATGAGGATAAGTGATTATGACAAGCAATTGTTTGTTTGTTTGTTTGTTTGTTTGTTTGCTTGCAGTATAATATTTGCAAGGACAGTCCAATGATGCATTGGTAAGTTCCTCTAACTAAAATCAATCCTTCCATGATTAGTTCAGAATCTTCCCCACTAAGCCACCACCTCCATCACACTATCAGGTTCTATTATTACACAAGTTAGATGTCAATTCATAACCTGCAGAAATCAGGCAGCATTTGCAAATATATGCCCCCCCCCCCCCCCCCCCCCCCCACTTTCCTCGAAGTAATCCCTCAATACCAAAAAGAATAACACAACCTCATTTATCATTATTTGTTTCCCCCCATCGCTTCCCGCAATTGATTGACAAGGGCACCGTCGGGGTAAGGGGTATGAATTACCTCACATTCAAGTTATGGATAGTAAATTATGGGTGGCTAATCCCCCATAGGGAAACTCAACCCTTCTATTCAACCCTATTATTCTGTAATGGATGTCTGATTTGAGAATAAGACACTCTGCCTGTCGGCCAAGAATTGATATAGCGCCGGGCCTGCGGACAGGGAGGGGTCTTTGGCTATAACTCACTCGCAACTTGATCAACGGCATATAAATCTGCTGCTGTCTTCCTGCAAGATGCGCTCAGGCCCCCTCCTCCTGCAGAGCTCTCCCTGAGGGTATGGAGAAAGGGTACACCGTATCCCCCTGGACCCCCGGCTTCCTGTCACTATCTGATGTATAGATACTGTATGGCCACTGTCACTCATTGGAATCCTGTAATCTTACATGGACTGCCTTAGGGCGGAGAGCTTTGTTGTCGAAGGACAGCAAGCTCCTTGGTCTTACCTTCGTTTTTTTTTAAATATCTGTTGGACATATTTCACATTTTGTAGATCACTTTGAATATTTTAATCAATATTTATCTATCGAGAGAGTTTACCTGGTGCAGTTCTTGTTTTAACGTCTTTCCAAAGGTCCAAGTTTCTTTGTCTGTTGCAGAAAGTGGAAGATTATTTTTTGTGGAACAACTGTAGGGCACAATGCCATGTTAAAGTTGAGATCACACATCTTTATTTAATTAGCTAAAATTCTTGATCTCATGCACCTTCGCTCAAGCACACTACTTTACGGTTGGACATTGCAAGAGCACAAACCATTTAGATGAAGTGAACCTCTAGAAGATGATAGGTCATTCTCTTCATTTGAAGGATAATTGGATACTTGCATAGCTCAGGTTTGCCTGAGATCACTCTTAAAAACGCTCTTAAGTGTAATAGATAAAGCTTCTTTTAAGGAACAACTTTATTCTAGTCAGTGATGCTTACTTGAAAATCCAATGCTGTGTATTGATGAAGGCCGTTTTGCTCTTGAAAAATGCTCTTTTGAATTTCTCAGGAATTCAAGAACAGGCACACACATATAAGCCATATGACTAAGTGACAGCGGAATCATTTGGGGATACGTGATATATTAGTACCATAGTTATTGGCTGTTTTTTAATTCATTGATATATTCAATTGTTGGATTTTCCCATAGAGAATTTAAAGTTAATCTTAAAGACACTCATTTAAGCAAATCTCATAAGGAATATTCCGTTTTCACACTGTACATTATAATGTTGTGATGCCTAAATTCTCTTAAAATTATATTTTTAGTGTTTTATTAATCATTTATTTAGACAAAATAGTATAGAATTTTAATATCTGCCATAACATTAATTATCAAGCTGAATTTTAGTATTCCTATTGTCATCATATAATTACTGCAAGTCACATTTTTTGTGTCTTTGGATAAAGCAGCCTGACCTGAAAAGCCAATCTAAGTATATGTTTACCTGATTTAAAAACTTGAGTACATCTCTCTGTACACTGATATATCACGAGAAGTCTTGGTGAATAGAATCAGGACGTCTTGGTGGGTAATTGACAGGCTGATTCACAGCACCAGTGTTCTGTCAGTTTCAAAGCCCTGGTCTTACCTGTGGATTAAGTCAGATCAAGCAATGATTGACACAGACTCAGACAGGGGTAAGAGCAGGGTGGGGATGTTCATGCACCGTGTTTGGGGTTGCCGGTGAAATGCTGGTGTGAAACCATGGCTACAGAGCGCTGAGTGAACAGATAGAGACGAAGATGAAAGATTTGGCCTGTCTGTCTCTGTCATGTTTTACAAGGCAGCTCTGCCCATACTGTTATTATGTATTGATTCTGACTGCAGTTTGCCAAAATGTCTCTAAATTTAGTTAAAATGTTAAACCACTGTTGGTTAAATTTAGGGATGCACAATATTAAAATAGTTCAAATTACAAACTGATAAGCCCAATAATTATTTACATGTTTTATGTAATTAAATAAATAACAGGCAGAATTCATTTAAAATAACCTTTAAATCATTAGTGCTGTTAAAAATTGAGCGAGTATTAGGTAATGCCAAAGGTAATGTAAATGTAAAAATATAGATGTGCATACATAATTACTATCCAACATTGAGCTATACAATAAATGCAAAAGATATATTTTTTTGGGTATCTTTGGGTAATAGTTAAAACTAAAGTAAGTTATTATATTATTTACAGATGCATTTCAGTTCTGAAAGCTCCAAGCAGCATCTTTGACCTGTTCATGCAGTGTGTCTCTAAAGTAACTGAGACATGCCAATGTAGGCTGATTTGAGATTAGTGCATGATGCTAATGTACTTCCCCACAATGCACTGCAAATGAAGGGTGTGCCTGGGTACTGATCATCTCCATTCATAATCAGCTCATGTGTTTCCCTAATGATGCATGCAGCAGCAATCTCTACAGTCTCTCAGTTCTTTTAGCCAGCTCAATGCTACCTTGAGTCTGACATTTAAAGTCATGTGTGACTCAAGTTTCCAATTGGTTTCCTTCAGTTCCGCCCAATAAGCCAGAGGACGTGCTTGCCTCCAAACAGTGAAATTAATTGCTTTTCAGCAATGGGCATATCTCTTTTACCCAGCATTCAACACTGTAATCAATCAGCATTCAGAGTTAGACTGTGGTTAAACTTTTTTTTTTCTCTCTCTCTCTCTCTCTCTCTCTCTCTCTCTCTCTCTCTCTCTCTCTCTCTCTCTCTCTCTCTCTTTATTTTAAAGAGATAAAATTACATTTACAATAAATAAGCATTTTAATAAATAAAAACTTTTTAATAGTGTTTAATGACAGAAAATGAATGATATAGAAATGCACTTTAGCTTGGTTATGAAATATACCAGATTTTATGAAATTGATCATTTCAGAGTATTTACAACTGTAAATAAAGGCTTTCTAAAAAATAGGTTAGCTTAATATTTTTGCCAGACTATATACACTGCGTTCCAAATTATTATGCAAGTGATATATCAGTAGGATTTCGGTACAATAAAGAGTCAGATTTTTGTTTGTGTTGTTTTTCACATCTTTTTAGTTAACTGGTATCAATCGCAGACAGGTTTGTTCAATAGTTTGCCAGTTCTTCTTAGGTAAATGGAAACCCTACTTAAAGAGGTTGTTCCACATTATTAAGCAAGTCACAGTTCTCATGAAATATGGTGAGGAAGAAAGATCTTTCTTAAGATGAAAAGTATGAAACAATGCAATGTCTTGCAAAAGGCATCAACACAAACAATATTTCGCGAAAAGCAAATAGAAATTATTGAACTGTCAAAAGATTTGTGAGTGACTTAGAGCACATAACCTCCTTGCTGATGTTGCAGTCTCATTGGAATAGGATGGCCATTCATCAACTATCAGAAATCCATTTATCTGGACCATCCATTGTCCTGCAGCATTCGTAAGTGAATAAAGCTATTTAAAAACAAGTCTTCATGTGTTTCTACAGCTACTGTGCAGGTTTCTCTTTGTGAGGTTTGGTTAGCAGTGACTGAAACGCAGCTTTACACACAACTGCCAGTCTGCATGAAGAGGATCTTGAGACTCCAGTAGCTTCAAACACCTGTTTGCTGCTCAGCAGTGGCTTTTTTACAGCTGGTATTACAATACAGTTCATTTGTTTGACAGAAACTTAACTTAATAAATCTTTATCTGACCAAGATCTTTTGTGCTCTAAGTCACTCACAAATCTTTTGACAGTTAAATAAATTCCATTTGCTTTTCGCAAAATATTGTTTGTGTTGATGCCTTTTGCAAGACATTGCATTGTTTCATACTTTTCATCTTCAGAAAGATCTTTTTTCCTCACCATATTTCAGGAGAACTGTGACTTGCTTAATAATGTGGAACAACCTCTTTAAGTAGGGTTTCCATTTACCTAAGAAGACCTGGCAAACTATTGAACAAACCTGTCTGAGATTGATACCAGTTATTTAAAAGATGTGAAAAACCACACAAACAAAAATCTGACTCTTTATTGTACCAAAATCCTATTGATATGTCACTTGCATAATAATTTGGAACGCAGTGTATATTTATGTCAAGGTATTTCTAAATATGCATTATTTATACCCAGTAGGTCACACAGTATGTTATATTATGTTTTTGGTTTGTATTCATCTAGTCTTTGTTACAGTATTTTAATGTTATTTCTTTTAGGTCATAAAATCCAGCAGTGGTGATGGAAATGCAAATCTGAAAGAATTAGCTTTGTTTCATTTGAAAACTCCTAAAACCACAAGCTCCCATAATGCCTTTCACTTTTAGAACATTCCCTCAACATGTGTTCTCTATCCTGAGTCAGAGTAAAACATTTTCAGCCATATTAGCTTAGAATCACAGAGTAGTCGAGGTGTGCACTTGCAAACACAGAGATGTTTATTTTCTTAAATTAAAATGGGAATAGACGCTTAACCCAAATAGTTCCCAATCTTTCTGTCCTCGTCCTGTTGTATTGTTATTATTATTGTGGCCTTAATAGGGGCCAGATGGCTAATGTTAGATGTAATCTGTTGAAATAGTTTTGTTTATGTAAATCAATTTTTCCAGGCAGTTGTTTCCAATTAGGATGTTTGAAAGTTTTAATTGAATTAAATTGCAGATTTCTATATGTAATTGAATGGTATAGAAAAACAGTGCAGGATTGGCCATATGTGTGGTGATGTAGTTCAGTGTGTAATCTGACTCTACTGCCTGTGTTTTATTGAGCATCTACAGTCTGTCTGGCAGTTCGGCACAGATGTGTTAATCTGTTTGGTATTGTACAGATACACATTCAACAAGCTGACAGATTTCCTATTATTGTAAGAGACTGTACTTTGTGTACGTAAAAGAAGGAGAAAAAAGACAGACAGTGAGCGTTGTTTTTAAAAAATATATATTTAGTAAGAATAGATAAATAATAAGTAAATTATATTTAATAAATACACAATAATGATTTTAGTATGATTTTAAATGGTTTTATATTGAATAAATATAAATTTATATAAATACTTATTTATTTATTTATTTATTTATTTATTTATTTATTTATTTATAATATTTAAATAACTATATACATATTTCTTACTGCACATTAATCTTTTTTCCCCTTTTTTATTATATTGCTAAATAAAATTTCATAGCCATTAGGAAATATTTATTCTTTCTGCTAAAAGAAGTTTCATGTATCAAAACAACTAAAGTTCAATACTGCTTTACTATTATTTTATTTTTTACATTAGAATGTGTCCTGTTTAATTAAATTTTTTTTTTCTGAGCAAAAATAACGACGGTCTGATTTACAGAAGACACCCACTAAAATGTCATTCAGTGCAACAATAGTTCATAAAAAAAAAATTTGAACCAGAATCATTAGATGTCATTAAAAGATCACAGTACAGCCCTCCAAATACTAATTACAATCTTTGCCACTATTCTTCATACCACCAGGTTTTACCTATTTTTCATCAAGAAGCTTTATATCATTTAAAATATAAGATTTAGTATGATTTCTTTTTCTTTTATATATTTTAACAAGTATAAGTCAGAAGAAGTTGTTTCATTTTTTACATAAATATATCTGTTACACTGAATGATGATGGAACATTATTTCATCCATATTTTGACATTTTATTTTCACAAAAGTTATTTGAAACATTAAAGCAGAGATTTTACTTGCATCTAATATACTTTCTATGCATATAAAATCATTTAAATTTAATTTGATGTGGACAGCAAAATGGGTGCTATAGTGTAATATGTAGTAGTGTTTACCACTCTGTCCACCAGAGGCACACTATGACAGGTGCAATAGACCACCAGTCAAATATCAGCCTGATTCAGCCTGTAACCACTTAAAGTTGCACGAGCATTAGCTTTCTGTTTTATGCTAACATTGCATAGATCAGTTTACTTCAGAGTTAAAGAATTAAGTCAATAAAACAACTCCACTGCTTCCACCATCTTCTCTCCCTCTCTCTCTCTTTTTTTTTTTTTTCTCGACAGTCTGCACATTCTTTTCAGTGCAGCTCATACTGGGGTTGGCTTCTGGTCGTTTGCACAATAAAAGAATTGACAGTACACAGAGGGAAAACCAGGGGCCTTTGGCCTGAGGAGGGGAGAGGAGGAGCCTGCGGGTTGCTTTGATAGCAGCCAAGCGAATATTGAAAAGGAACTTTGTTGTTGGTAATGTTCATCCCTGTTTGTTTTGGACTTCACACGGAAAGCAAGAAATTCGCAGTGAGTTGCCAGGTTACTGTCAAAGGGGAACATGGTATCAGGTACTGGTTATAGCTCAGTGAGATTGTTTACAAAGGCAGCGACCTGTCAGATGTCCAGGAGAAATCGAGAGCACAGCATTCCATATGAAAAGAAAGTGGAGAGAAAGGAAAAAAAAAAACAATATAGGAAGAAATAACAAGTATCCCCATTGCGGGCATGGAAATGACTCGCATTGCATAAACACATGTGCAGATCTTTGTGAGAAGCTGAATGCTGTGCAGTAATTTGTTTTCTCACTCTGGTAACTTTAATATGGATGATTTAACGCTTAAATGCAATCAGTGTTAAAACGTTCCCAAAAATCCTCATGCAGTCATAACAAGTTTGGGGGCTGTTTATAGAGAGAGGCACAATGCGGAAGACAGATGTGGAAAACTTGCACCCACCAGACAAGGGCCTCCTTCAGTTCTCTGCTGTGCTCTTTTTCAAGATGGAGGGCTTAAGTTACAGAACTAACTTCCTGGATTACATCAAACAGAGCCCTTCCCCTCCTCCCTGTGATTTACCCACCTCTTCTCTTCTCTTCTCTTCTCTTCTCTTCTCTTCTCTTCTCTTCTCTTCTCGTCTCATCTGTTCTCTTCTCTTCTCTTCTCTTCATGTCTCATCTGTTCTCTTCTCATGTGGTCTGGTGTCTTTTCTTGTCTCATCTCATATATTCTCATGTGTTCTCTTCTTGTTTGTTCTCATCTCTTTTCTTGTCATTGTTTCTTTTCTATTCTTGTCTTGTCTATTCTCATCTAATGTAGTCTCTTCTTTTTCTTCAGTTGTCTTGTCTCTCGTTTTTTCTCTTTTCTACTTGTCTTGTTTTTTTTTCTTCTTCTTTCAACTCTTCTCCTCTCTCTCATCTCATCTCTTCTCTTCTCTATTTGTCTCATCATCTTCCTTCGTCTGTTCTCTTTTCTTCTCGTCTTGTCTTGTCTGGTCTTTTCTGGTCTCTTCTCTTCTTGTCTCATCTCCTCTATTCTCATCTATTTTCATCTTTGTTCTGTCAGTTCTATCCTATTCGGTCCCACTTTATATTGTGGCATTAACTACTTACATTAAATGTACTTACATTTAAATTAATCATTTGATACAATGCACTTATTGTGTACATACATTTTTTTTTACATTGTACTTACATTTTAAAAACATACCTGCATGTAATTGTATCTGTAATTAATTTCTGTAATTACATTTATAATTACACTGTTGACTACGTTGGCCCAGTAGTGCGCAACACAATGAAATATCCATAACACAACGCATATGACTAATTTCTTTGTGTTGTGCTAATTTCGCTGTGTTGTGGCTTGTTTCCATTGTGTTGTGCTAATTTTGCTGTGTTGCGGCTTGTTTCCTTTGGGTTGTGCTAATTTTGCTGTGTTGCGGCTTGTTTCTGTTGTGTTGTGCTAATTTTGTTGTGTTGTGGCTTGTTTCCTTTGGGTTGTGCTAATTTCGCTGTGTTGCAGCTTGTTTCCGTTGTGTTGTGCTAATTTTGTTGTGTTGCAGCTTGCTTCCGTTGTGTTGTGCTAATTTTGTTGTGTTGCGGCTTGTTTCAGTTGTGTTGTGGCTTGTTTCCGTTGTGTTGGGCTAATTTTATTGTTGCAGCTTGTTTCCATTGTGTTGTGCTAATTTCGCTGTGTTGCGGCTTGTTTCAGTTGTGTTACAGCTTGTTTCCGTTGTGTTGGGCTAATTTTATTGTTGCAGCTTGTTTCCATTGTGTTGTGCTAATTTCGCTGTGTTGCGGCTTGTTTCAGTTGTGTTGCAGCTTGTTTCCGTTGTGTTGTGCTAATTTTGTTGTGTTGCGGCTTGTTTCAGTTGTGTTGTGGCTTGTTTCCGTTGTGTTGTGCTAATTTTGCTGTGTTGCGGCTTGTACTAATTTTGTTGTGTTGTGGCTTGTTTCCGTTGTGTTGTGCTAATTTCACTGTGTTGTGGCTTGTTTCTGTTGTGTTGCGGCTTGTTTCCGTTGTGTTGTGCTAATTTCGCTGTGTTGCGGCTTGTACTAATTTTTTTTGTTGTGGCTTGTTTCCATTGTGTTGTGCTAATTTTGCTGTGTTGCGGCTTGTTTCCATTGTGCTGTGCTAATTTTTCTGTGTTGCGGCTTGTACTAATTTTGCTGTGTTGCGGCTTGTTTCTGTTGTGTTGTGCTAATTTTGCTGTGTTGCGGCTTGTACTAATTTTGCTGTGTTGCGGCTTGTTTCCGTTGTGTTGTGGCTTGTTTCAGTTGTGTTGCGGCTTGTTTCCGTTGTGTTGTGCTAATATTGTTGTGTTGTGGCTTGTTTCCGTTGTGTTGCGGCTTGTTTCAGTTGTGTTGCGGCTTGTTTCCGTTGTGTTGTGCTAATATTGTTGTGTTGCGGCTTGTTTCAGTTGTGTTGTGGCTTGTTTCCGTTGTGTTGTGCTAATATTGTTGTGTTGTGGCTTGTTTCCGTTGTGTTGCGGCTTGTTTCAGTTGTGTTGCGGCTTGTTTCCGTTGTGTTGTGCTAATATTGTTGTGTTGCGGCTTGTTTCCGTTGAGTTGTGCTAATTTCGCTGTGTTGCGGCTTATACTAATTTTGTTGTGTTGTGGCTTGTTTCCGTTGTGTTGTGCTAATTTTGTTGTGTTGTGGCTTGTTTCCATTGTGTTGTGCTAATTTTGTTGTGTTGCGGCTTGTTTCCATTGTGTTGTGCTAATTTCGCTGTGTTGCGGCTTATACTAATTTTGTTGTGTTGTGGCTTGTTTCCATTGTGTTGTGCTAATTTCGCTGTGTTGTGGCTTGTTTCCATTGTGTTGTGGCTTATTTCCATTGTGTTGTGCTAATTTCACTGTGTTGCGGCTTGTTTCCATTGTGTTGTGCTAATTTTGTTGTGTTGCGGCTTGTTTCCATTGTGTTGTGCTAATTTCGCTGTGTTGCGGCTTATACTAATTTTGTTGTGTTGTGGCTTGTTTCCATTGTGTTGTGCTAATTTCGCTGTGTTGTGGCTTGTTTCCATTGTGTTGTGGCTTATTTCCATTGTGTTGTGCTAATTTCACTGTGTTGCGGCTTGTTTCCGTTGTGTTGTGCTAATTTTATTGTGTTGCAGCTCTTTTCCATTGTGTTGCTGAGATTTCATTATGTTGTGGCTTGTTTCCGTTGTGTTGTGCAGATTTTGTGTTGTGCATTACTTGGTCACCGTAGTTGACCCATCTCTTACACCTTAACCCACCCTTAAATCTACCCATACCACCAAACCTGTCCCTAAACTTACCTATATCCCACCTCAATAGCAGCAAAAGTGTTTTGCAATACAGTATGAACACAATAAGTACATTGTACTTATTTTATGATGTAAGTACATAGTTAAGGCCACTTAATATTTCTTCTTATTTCTTCTCGGTGGGTCTCGTTTCTTCTTCACTCTTCTCGTCGCTTCTTGTTGCATCTGTACTCTTCTCGTATTGTCTCATCTTGTCTTGTTTCATCTTGTCTGTTCTCTTCTCCTCTTTTCTTTTGTCTTCTCTTGTTTATTTTCTCGTTTCATCCAGTCTTGCCTCTTTTCATCTCAACTCCTCTCCTCTTTTCTCCCCTCAACTCATGTATTATCTAGTGGCATTTCTCTTATTGTCTCTTTGTCAACTTGTGTCACTTTCTTTTCTCTCCTTATCTCCCCATTTCTGTGCACCATGTGTGATTAGGGCACATGGCAGTACCTTAATATGAAAAGCACAGTGGCAGCAGCTCAGAGACTCTGTCAGGTTTGTAGAGCATCATGATCCCGGGCCACACAGGAGAGAGAGGGAGAGAGTTTTGTATGTGGAGGAGGGGCGAGAGGGTCACGGGACGAGACTGTGAAAGTCAAAGCGTCGCTATGATCCGCTCAAGCATGAAGAGAGCTGATCCCAGTCTTAGGGGAGAGAAGTGGATGCGATGGGTCGGGGGGCAACAATGGGTCTTGCTTGGGAAGGGATGTGGCACATTATCGGGCCAAAAATATGCAGCTGTATTTACCACCTCTGTTTGTTGTTCCCGTAGAAAGCTCCAGGATGGGAATTTTCTGTGTCACTGCCTCAAAGGATTTTGGCTGAGGCTTTGTTGATCCTGTGTTGTTGTTGAAAAGGGGAATAAGATTTAAGCATTAGCCATGTCAGGCAGGATTTAACACTCTGGTCCCCAGACCTCTCACCATTTAGGCAACTCTTCCCTAAGCGCTTAGCCCTCCGCGGCCTGCCCGGCGGCCCACAGGGTGGAGAGAAAAAGGGTTGGTTCTCTCTCTCTCTCTCACGTTTCCACTTTTCCGAAATCCATCCAATGGAAAAATAAGGTTCGAGCCACTTGATTTTGTGTCATGCTTCCTGGAGCATGCCAACTTTCAATTACAGCACCTCCAGTCCACCTTGCACTTTGGCCATGGCTATCTGACAGCTCCCCTGTTGTTGTTTGTGGCTGGTGGCCAACTGATTCCCAGCGCATTATGTTTCTCTGACCAACTGAGAGATAGTTGGTTGTTTTCCATTAGGCTATAAGTTATCACTATCTGATGGGGCACTCTAACCTTGACAGACGCTTGGCTGAATCACGGTACGAGGATGAACAGCGACGTTGTGCCTCTGAGTTCATTTGCCGTCACCTCGACATGGGACTTCTTTGCCACAAAAGATTGTTGATGCTCTGTTAGAATTTTACAGTATAGCTTATTATTAATATAGAGTAAACGTTGATGTACATGTATTTTGTCAGAAGGTGCCTGAAAAATGCTAATCGAGGCTTGTGTTAGTTCATAATGTTCATAAGAGGAAAAAAAGAGGAAAGAAAGAAAGAGGAAAAAATCTTTATTTACTAGTACACAGGGACTAAAATTAATCCAAAATCAGCACTCTTGCTTTTAAACAGATTATGTGTTCATAAGAGACTTGATTTGATCTCTTTGTATTAAGCTTGTATTAAAGCCATTATAGTGTTTGATTAAGACTTGATGTAGTCCCATATCTCATGATTACTTCTGAAAGTCTGGGGACACCAGAATCATGTAAAAGAAGGACCTTCTGTAATTTTCTAGAAATAGCTCGTGCAGAAGCTTAAAATAAGAGAGAAAAGCTAAAAAGACAGACTGTGCACTGTTGGTTATTATAGTTTTTGCTTTGAGTCATTAAGCTTGTTTCTTCCCGTTTCTGGTAAAAACTGCATTAGGTAATTGTGAGATAATAAAATAAGAAATAAAGGGACATTTTAAGATGTAAAGTTACATTGTGACATTATTAGAAATAAAATCACAATTGCCTTCTTTTTAACTAAAGCAGAAACAGGTTTTTTTTTTTGTTTTTTTTTTTTACACTACCATTCAAAAGTTTGAGGTCAGTAAGTTTATGTATGTATTTATGCAAAGATGCATTAAATTGATCAGAAGTGACAGTGAAGACTTTTACATTGTTATTAAAAATTCTATTTAAATAAATGCTGTTCTTTGGAACTTTATACTTTATATATCACTCTTGATAAAAAGCAATATACAGTATGTATGTGTATATAGACATGCGCTATGATTGACAGAATGAAACAAACACATCTCAAACTTTCATTTAAAACTGTCTCTTCTTCCTACTTTGAGCTTCATTGTAAAGTATGTTTGTATTCTCCTGAAGCTTTTCATCATTTCAGTCCACCTGAAAGCAACCAACTGTTAAAGATCCTCCTAGTCCAAGGTTATCAACAGTTTCTGATTGAAATTTTCCTTCGATCACTGGGAACTAAGAGTACTGATAAAAAGACATTGATTAGAAATGTCCAGGTTATGTAGTTTACAAAAGAGAAACTGCTGCAGAACTTCAAAAATATTGAAAACACTTCAAATGTTTGGAAGCATCCTTTTGTTTGTATTTAAGACCCTCAGAATAGGTCTTTGGCAAGTTCTGAAGGAGTTAAGTTTTGTGTGAGAGAAGGGGGGAGGGGGGTGTTTGAGGATGCAGTGGGGCGTTTCTGTGTTGTTCATTCCCCCCCTCACTCCCTGGTTCTGCCTGGAAAGCTCTGCACGGGCCCTTGCCTGGGTCACCTGCAAAGGATTAGGCTGGGGCTGGTGGACAGTTGTTGTTTTGAGGAGTGTTTGAGCACGTCAGGGGTACAGGAAAGGGGAGGAACAGAAAGGGGGAGTGGCCCGGTGAGTCGTCTCGCCTCCAGATGCCCAGACCTCACCCCTGCAGGGAGCAGCATACCAGGGGACAGCAAACACAACAGTCAGCCTCTCCACCAACACTTCTGCTCCTGAAATGGCACGGATGAATTCATGGATTGTTTTTTCTTTTTTGAAACACAAAAGCAGTTTCTTTTTTCCCCCATGCAATGACAGTTGTTGACAGTGACCAAGTATGTCAAGATCCAGATAAATAAATAAATAAATAAATAAATAAAAATAAAAACACCATAAAAGCATCATAAACATACTCCATATTACTATTTGTGCTATATTTCAAGCCTTGTAAAGCTTTTTGAGAGGTACAGACCAATATTTAATATTTGATATTTACTTATTGTTTCATTTTTTTCATTCCTCTACATTGCAGCCCTCAAATACAATGATAAATTTGGGTTTATTTGTTTCAAATACCAGTATATTTTATAAAAAATATATTTAAAAAAATATTAAGATTAAGGTTTCAGTTTTTTAAGCGATTAATACTTTTATTCAGCAATGATGCTGATTAAATTGACCAAACTTTCTATTGATTAAAAAAAGTAATGTATAATGGTTTCCACAAAATTATTGAGCAGCACAACTGTTTTTAACATTGATATTAAGAAGAAATGTTTCTTGAGCAGCAAATCAGCATATTAGAATGATTTCTGAAGGATTATGTGACACTGAAGACTGGTAATGATGCTGAAAATTCAGCTTTGCATCACAATAATCAATTGCATTTTAAAATATATTCAAATACAAAACAGTTTTTTTATTGTTAAATTGTATTATTAATTGTTGTATTGTATTATTATAGTAATAATATTTCACAATAGTACTGTTTTTACTGTGTTGATCAAATAAATGCAGCCTTGTTGAGCATAAGAGTCTTCTTTAAAAACAAAACAAAACAAAAAAAACTTTCCAACCCCAAACTTTTGAATGGTAGTGTATACATATATAGTTCAAGCATGTGTCATAGTACTCTCATGAACGCACGTCAAAGTCTGACACAGAAGAGAGGAATTGTTGAATAAATTCGCTATTTTTGGTACGATTGGAAGGCTGATGTCACATGGACTATTTTAACAATGTCTTTACTACCTTTCTGTGCCTTGAATGTAAAAAATATCTTAATTTGTTTTCCGAAGATGAACGAAGGTCTTACGGGTTTGGAACGACATGAGGGTGAGTAATTAATGACAGAATTTTCATTTTTGGGTGAACTATCCCTTTAAATATACTGTATAAGTAGATAAACAGAGGGACATTTTGACAAACTTCGTTTTCGGGTGAAGTATTTCTTAAGAAATTGTAAGGAATATTGGCCTGATTAGAAAAAGAGAATAAAAGGAAGAGAAACAGAAGAAACAAAGAGCACATCCCTGAGCACAAGTGTCAGAAACCTCTGGAGGGAACACAGTATTGAATTTGCTGCAGCTTCTGTACTCTGTGCCAGTGTGAGCAAGCCAAGAGGGGCGCGTCACTACACCCGCCTCCGTCAATAATGACAAGACAGCATTCATTGATATTCTCATGGAAAAATAATGTGTTAATAAGGACCCTCTCAGAAGATTACCCAACCTCGCCCCTCTAATCAGCCTCTTTGTAAAGGTCCATAAATCACCAAACTAATAGCGCCGCGGATATTAATAACTCAAATTATGATTTATATCTTTGTTGTCGTCTGTGAAAGGATCCCTCACCTCCTTACATTTTCAATCAATATCATCAAAATGCTAACGAGCGAATGGCTGTAATTACCTTCATGGGGGACAACACTAATTTAGTTCTCTTGCTTTTTTCTGAAATGCTATGAAGCAGACATGTGGATACTGCGTACCTGTTGCACAAACAAAGCAGACAATGCGTTAGTCCATGAAGAAGACATTAGGCATGATATTAGCTGTCAAACCAGGATCGCCCTCCTTTTGCTTCTGAACATCGTTGATGCAAATAAGACAGCCGTCAAAAATGAACAACTGCACAGTGACTATAGCAGGAATGAACTATTACAATAGATTACAAGGTGGAAGTTTGGTATGACTTTACTTGACATACTAATCTGTTAGACTTTACAATAATGTTTAATTTGTTAACATTAGTTAATGCATTAAGTATCACGAACTAACAATGAACAACACATTTTTTTTTTTATTAATATAGGCCAGTGTTCATTTCTGAATATACTAATACAATTTTATAATTTCAAACTGTATAAAAATAGCATGAATTAGTATATTATGACATGAATTAACAATGAACTATAGTATATTTATATATTGACATTACCCTAGATTAATAAAAGATGTGCACTGAATTGCATTAACTAATTTTAATCTTACTGTAAAGTGTTTCAAACATGTCTTTTTGTGATTGACATTGGCATTGCATAGGTCACCTTTATTTCCTTTGATAAGGGGTCTCAATGAACTTCTGCATATGTAATTAAATATATCACTTCATATACACACTACCATTTAAAAGTTTGGGGTCAGTAAGATTTTTAAATGTTTTTGAAAGTCTCCTAAGCTCACCAAGTCTTGCTTTTTTATATAAAAATAGAGTAAAAGAGTAATATTGTGAAATATTAATACAATTTAAACTGTTTTGTGTTTTAATATATTTGAAAATGTAATTTATTCCTGTAATAGCAAAGCTGAATTTTTAGCAGCTATTACTACAGTAATGTCACACATTCCTTCAGAAATCCTTCTAATATGCTAATTTCGAAAAAAAAAAATTGTATTACTATCAGTGTCAAAAACAGTTGTGCTGCTTAATGTTTTTGTGGAAACGGTGATACTTTTTCAGTTTAGAATGTGTTGCGGATGGTATATAGTATTTTTTTTATACATAATTGTTTTTAGAAAGAATTAATTTTAATAACACCA
Source organism: Spinibarbus caldwelli (assembly GCA_039654775.1). Lineage (NCBI taxonomy): Eukaryota > Metazoa > Chordata > Actinopteri > Cypriniformes > Cyprinidae > Spinibarbus > Spinibarbus caldwelli. The sequence goes on from CM077255.1 coordinate 9,009,392, forward strand.
GACTATGTTGCATCCACCTTTCATTAGCAATATATATGTATAAGTGCTGTCAAACGATTAATCGTGATTCATAGAAAAGGGTGACTAATGCATTCCTAAAAAAATGTTCTTTTATGTTCCACATAAGAAAGACACTCACAAAGGTTTGGAACAACATGACAGAATGACAGAATTTTCTATTTTGGGTGAACTATTTCTTTAAGACATTATTAGCCTCTTCACACGGAGGTTATAGTAATGCTTGCTTGTCTTTTTGGCATTAGTAAAATTGTTGATTTCTTGTTTAGCAATTAAGTCACAGTGTGAGACTGAGGTTTAGGGGTACGCCTCATTCGACAATGTGGTGATTCAGATCTCGGGCCAGAACTTTTTTTGTGGCCAGCGTGATGTCGGCCTCAAGCTCAAGTCTGATAAGACCACTAACACAATGGGATCTTCTTGAAGGCTGCTTGAATGATAACCCATAAAAAAGTAAAGGAGAAAGAAGGGAGTACAGCAGTTTAATGAAAACTTTCCCCGTGCTGGGATTTCAAGGCTTTTTCTGAGGTGACTGAGGTTATCAGTCTTGTTTTTAGCCGCATGAGCTGCCCAGCAAAGCAATCACACAAACAAATTAATTAGTCTTCCAACAATAGGGCCTTGATAAATTGAGCCACTTGCATCTCATAGACTGTCGTTCCATGTTCCCTTTTTTAATCTCAGTCTTTTCAACACAGACTTGAGAGCGCTGTTTACATTTAGTCTTTGTAACGAGACATTGCACATCAGTTTTCAATAAACAGCTAATTATCATATCTCTGGCTACAGCTTAATTATATTTGCATAAAACTTCTTTGTCTTGCTGTCTCAACAGAGCCTGCGTTACCTTGTCTTTTCATTGCTCAGTTATTATTTACATGCCTGAAATATGCTCAGATTTACACATCTTAATTTTTCCCCTCCTCGTCTTGCCTTAGGTTGCCCCTAAAAGAAAATGTGGAGGTTGGTGTCTGTTTCTCTCTTATTTTCATTTTCAGCCAACTATGCTGGGTTGGAGATTTGTGCAAAGTTGCTGTTTTCACTCATGCATGTTCAGTGATTCATTTTAATTATTCTTTTTTTTTCTATTCGACAAGAAGTCACATAATTATCAGTGTCTTCGGTTTTTTAAACACAAGTGCTTTGCATGAGCACACGGCATAGGAAATTAGTAAAAGAAGGCATTAAATATGACAAAAAGAAAGCATTCAGCTTCGGAAATGTATTTACAAATTATTTTCTCAGTGCTTTGGCTCAGGGCAAAAGGAGACTGTGTCTTCATTCAATTATCAACCTTAAGCGGAGTGCAGTCATTAAAGCAAGCTCATTACAAGTACAACCCACACAATTTAACCCCTGACTGACTGCTACATTACTTCTCACTTATGCTCAAAACAAAAAGCATGGAGTAGGAGAGAGTTGGATTTAAGGTGTCAGTGGGTAAAATGATTAATCTGAGATGCTTAATTTTGCTTAACCTAGCAAAGTATGCACAATTTTTGCTGTTTTTGCTTTGTGTAATTAGCAGCAAATTAATTTTTTTAAAATAAATTTTTTCTTTTTTTTTTTTTGAAAAGTCATACCATATTTCTGTAGTTGACAATGAAATATGATTAGGTGTATGATCTAATTTCTCTTTGAGAAAAAATAAAAAAGTGGCACATCATACCCAATTCTCCCCTTTTTTTCTTAGCTTTTTGCATTTTTATTATAAAGAAACGTGTAGTGAAGACGAGAAAAAATGGGATATTGCAAAGTAGATTTTAACACATAAGTGTAACAGTGCAAGAAGCATGAAATATCTCATTCACTGTACTCACATAACAAACACAAAAACATCGTGTTTTACCCATTGTCACATGTCAATGTGTCAGCTTGTTCTTTTTTCTGTCTTCCAATCGCTCTGAATAAGGTTAAAAGAAGGTGGCCCAAGACTTCATATCCACCTCTCTTTTTTGAAAGTACTTGTCAGCGAATTAAGGTAGATGGGAGCTAAAAGCAAAGGTGGAGAAATGTATTTATGAACGTAATTTCTCTGAGTTGCATGCTGTGTGAGAGTAATTACTGTAGCCTCTATAGGCAGAGTTAAGGGGATTGACTGTAATCACGGGTATAATGAGACTCGTGGCAGAACTCTCTCACACAATATAAGGTCAAACATGTCGTCGTAGGCAGCCTTTCATTTTCTTTTGGAACTGTCAATGCTTTAATAGTTCCCTGACTGACATTAACAGAAAAATGAGGGCCTTATTGCTCAAATCTATGATAACTTGAGAAGAATATGTGAAAGTGGTGCACTGTTCAGATGAGTGATTGGGGGAGAAAGTCACACGTTTTTATAGACCCAGGCCTTCTGTCCACACATGTGAAACTGGTCTCAGATCACAATGAAAAGGCAAGCTTTCCTACTGGCTTGGATTTAGCATATTGAGAGATATATGATATATTCATTAATTTTAATTTTTTCAGATTTACATACCGAAATTCCTCAAAGGCATTATGGTGATAAAATGTTTCCTTCGTGTAGAATTTCTCTGCAGATTATGAAAAAGCTATCTTAGAATTCTTGTTTTCCGAGAGAAGTCTGCAGGCTATAGAGAGAGCATTTGAAAGACGTGCTCTATATTTTAATGTATTTACAACCCTCATGATACCAGGTTTCAATAACCTTGCTGTAATGTCAGCTTAGATTGTTTGCTTCAAAGCAGTGACATGCCGTGCAGAGGCAAACACAATAAACAGGCTTCTGTGCGTTATTCTAAGCACTCAGCAAGACCTGTTTCAGATTGGAAAACGTGGCTTAATAAAAGTTTCATATGATTTGGCTCCTTGAGCCACATAGCATGCTAAATCATTTATCTCGGGTAACTTCAGTCCAGTCTGTTTTGATGGGATGTGTGCCGTTTGGAATTGCAATGAGAATGCTTTTTAATTTCTTGTTAAAATTCTGAATTTTAGTTGAATTTGAATTGAAGCAGCAAGCAGGATGCAGAATTGCAATTAAATTAAATTAATTACAATTACAGTAGTGCTGTCAAATCAATTAATCACGATTAATCTCATGCAAAATAAAATTTTGTGTTTACATAATATTTCTATGTATATAAATACACACACATACATGTATATATTTAAGAAATATTTGCATATATATACATATATATATATATATATATATATATATATATATATATATATATATATATATGATTTGTTATATATAAATATAAATGTATATTGCATGTAGTTCTTTAATATATACATGTATGTGTATGTATTTATACAGAAATATACACAGTACACAGACATATTATGTAAACAAACTTTTATTTTGGATGCGATTAATTGTGACTAATTGATTTGACAGCACTAATTACTATTAAAATGAATTTTAAGACAGATAGGGTTATAAATATATAAACTTCATGCAAATTACTATCAATTCTGAATTTTGTACAGTCCTGAACAGAGGAAGTGAGTTTGAGTCAAACTAAAGGTTTTAAGACATTTGTAGCATTTAAAACAATTTCAGTAGCTATTATTTTATGTAGTTTAACCCTTAAAGACCTAGAACATTTTTGGGGCGTCTGACACACCTGCATTTTTCTTTGTTTTTTCAGACCTATTCTAGCAATCAGCATCAAGTACCATATATCATTATAAACAGGAGAACTTGAAGTTTAAGTCTAGCTAATTTAAAGTCCCAATTGTCCTTTTGTTTTCTCTAAGAATTAATGAATTTACAGAATTTTAAGAAAAATGCAAGCAATAATTGGGTATTTTTTACTGTGTACTCAAAAAGAAACTCCTGAAGTTTGGATTTTTTTTCTTTAGAAAGTTGTATCTGGGTATTTTACACTTCCAAATAAATTTTTGTTTACATATAACATTCCCCAAGCAAGTTATAGCCATTTATTACAAGACTGTTATAGACGCTTTTCAGTGAAAAACAGGCCTATTTAGTTTACTAACAATAGAGATGTGTCCAAAAACGTTTAGGGAGTAAAGAAAATGGAAACAGTGTTGTATAATCACAAAACACAGTAAAAAAAAAAAAAAAAAATTCCAGAGAAATATATTTTATATATGAACTATATAAGAATTATTTACATAATATACATCATATAAATGGATCGATCCGCTGGCTGCACTCTGCATCAGAATCGATTTTACTGGGGCATCGCTTAGCGACGCAAATACCTAAATTCCAGTGCTTTATCCGATATGTACTGCTGTTTCATCCTTGTTTTTGGTTTGTTTTATGTCAAAGTGCTCTGTCGTGTGTTTTTCTGTGCTTTTTCAGAGAGTTCTCTCCCGCAAATGTGTTATTTTATGTTTGTTTTCATGCACGCACGACATACTTTACTTTCACTTTGCGTTTGTTCGTATTTCCAAAGAAATATGCTAAATAGTGGTTCAAAAGACCAAAACCTACTATTGGTTGAAGATGGGACAGTTTGAACCAATCTGGGCATGGGGGTGGGACTAAGCATCAACAATCGTTCCTGTTTCTTCTGACGAATCAATGTTGTCAAAATGTGACGACATAATCACGTACACTACGGAGCCTCTGAATTTCCAAATGAGACAAATAATGCAATAATTAGTATTCAGATAGGATTAGCTGTTCAAAAGTTATTAAACATTTAAGAACAATAGTTATTTTTAGCCGCAGGCGGCTGTCTCGGTCTTTGAGGGTTAATAGTTCCCTCAGCAAAAAGAAACATGATTTGTGCCTCTAAAAATGCTTTAACAAAGTAATGCTTCAAACCAGTACAATTTTTTGTGGAATGTGCCAAAATAAAGTTGCTTTGTTAGCTTGAAATGTTGCAAAACAAAAGATGCCCTTGTGACCCCTTACCTTTAAGATCAAACTTAATTTCGGCTCATAACACTCCATCAGAGCTCTTCTCTTGTTTCCAAAAGCTCATCTGTATCTGATACAGCTCTATTTCAACAAACAATCTAACGTAGCACAACGGTAAACACACTTCTGGAGGACGTTGAAACGCTGTGCTTAAAAGAAAATGAAGAGTAGCAAACAAAGGCCAGAATTGTCATGAGACATAACATGTGTTTGTGAGATCTACCAATCTGTGACTGGATTTGACGCTCTGCCAATGCTAATACAGAAGCGTTTTGCTTCTGCTGGGAAACATTGATGCTAAGCTAAAAGAAGGTTCATTTAAACCAGACTAAGCTCTTTTTGATGTACACTACTTCAAACCAGTTTTTCTCGAGTGTAGCCAAACATGTTAACTTATCCCCATTAGGGCTTGTGATGTTTAGAGTACAGAAACCAAAACTGGAAAACTTAACAAAAGCATGTGACGAAGGAAGCGACGAGCGAAAAAAGGAAGACAGAAGAGAAAAGCAGCCCAGATGGTTCAATTAATTTTATTCATCATTTCTCTCTGTCCAAAAAAATCGCAGAGGAGCAAATCCATTTGTCTTTACCACACAGAAACATGAAATTGGTCCCAGTGACCTATTTTTTGAGGTTTTCCTCATTCTCGCTGGTACGAAGCCTTTGACTTCCACAATGTGCCTCTATTGTCTTTATGCAATGGACCTTTTTCTCTGCTCACCAGGTGAATGAAAACCAATCGACGGGTCCGGCGTTCCCTCGCCGAAGTCATCGGGAAAAAAATATTACCTCATTCCGAGCGGCGAAGAGTCCTCTTTTATGGAGACATAATGACTTAAAGTTTAATCTCTTCCGTGTTCACCTTTATGAAAAGAGCACAATGATCCATTTGAAGTAAGTTAAATTACACATTTAAATGGAGACGTGTAATATACTTAGTTAAAGTGGGTTTGACCACTGCACCAGTTAATCAGGGGCCGCCCCATTAAAATTGGACCGGAGCCCAGGTTCTGTGACCATATTTTAGCGGTTGAAGAGGGTTTTCTGGAGAGAGAAAGAAAGTCCAATTTCCCTATTTGTCCACACCCTTCTCTTTGAGCTGTGTATCGTAGAGTTTTGAGTGGAAAGAACATCAAAGCTGTTCAGAACTGACACTTTCTTTTCCCTGCCTTTCAGAAGTCTTAAATCCCGCTAAAGCTCAAAGCCCACTCTGTCCGGTCTCGGCGTGCTCGGAGCAGACAGGTTTCAGGTCTGACTTCAGGACAGGGGAGACAGAGCGCCTCGGGGCCTCTCCTCTTCATCCCTCCATGCAAACATCTCAAAACGGCACCTAGTCAAGCATCAGAGGCCTGTGACATCCAGGGTCTGGGTGACATGCAGCTCCGAAGAGCCACATTGCTCTTTGATTCAGTGAGACAGCGTTCATGATTCATCTCGAAATGTCTCACCTCCCCCTCTTCCTCAATGTCTTTTGTCTTATTGGAGAAAAAATATTAATTTGAAACATTCTTCTCCACACAATCATTGTGGAGTCTGACACTTCTGTGCGGTAATCCGGTTTTTAATTTTAATTTAATCTGGATTTTGGTTGCGTTACATTAGATAGACTGGTGAAGTTAGTTAATTATTGTTACTGCTTTAAGATGGAGATGAAATGCGCCGTATTGTCTCTAAAAGATGAGCAGCTTCATTTCATTTAATTACTTAATATAAGGTTCGGTTTGTTAACATGAGTTAATGCAAGTATGATGAACAATGTGTTTCACCCTCTGCTGTGGCTTTTGTGCTTATGAAATAATTCCATAAGATGTAATTACTTTTTATGTTACATACTGGGCTTTCACACAAAGAGATATTTGTAGCCACGTATATTGGTCTAATAACATGTTTAATTCTGCTAACACAAATCAGCAAAGTGTCAGTACCTCATAATTATAGTTTTTCTTTGGTAATTTTTTTACCTAGCAGTTTTTGCTGTGGAATTATAATAACTGTTCTGTAAGCTAGATCAGAGGTCACTTATGCTTTGTTCAGACAAGCATTTTTTTTCAACTCAAATTGGTTTACTTTTTTGTAGTCTGAATAGACTGCACATTAAATCTGCTAAAAATCTGCTACACTTTTGTAGGTGGTCTGAATTAAATCCAATTTCTGTTTGCACGTCTCAGTCTGAACGATCAGACTTCAGGTTTTTTGCCATATATCATTTGAACCTTTTTAGCTTTTTGTGAAATGTGTGGTTTGAAATCATATTTAGAAATCTAGTTTTGGAACTGCATTTCAATCTTAATTTTAGGATTTATAGGTTGTTTCTTGAATCCAAGAATGCAAGGATGGAAGGAGACTTTTTTTTTTTTTTTTTGGTATTGTCAGGCTACCTTAAAAGAATGAGCTCAGAAGTGCTTGTTGCCCAACTGACCATTCCAGCACATTATAAGTAGCAGTGTATAATAAATACAACATTACATCACAAACAAATGTCATAATATATTAAAACATTTATTTCATATTATTATAGACCTTATATACATTAATTTTATATCTTTCTATTATACCGTGTGTATTTGCAAAAATATGTTGCTTTGTCAGTGTTTATTTATTTATTTTTTTAAATATGGTAATAAAAATAACTGCAGGCTTTCTCCAGGTCTTTCTCACTTTATTAAAACTACGCAAAACAAAATGTCAAATGTTTGCTTTCTAATGGTTTGATTCTCTCAAGTCTCAGATTCTCACTATGAGGACCACATCTGGGTACATTCATGCATCCTCTGTTCCTGTATTCTTGTGTATTGGAATTGAAGTTAAACGGCTGATGATGGTGTAGTACGAGAACTCAAGGACACAAGATTGCATAAGAAAGCATATCGAGAAATAGTTATAATGTCATACATTGTACATTAGTGTCTGTGTCTTCACATGTGTCTTTTTATGGAATCAAAATACTCTGACACTGGAAAGTGAACTTTTTAGAGTGTTTTAGTCTGTCATCTCCTCTGATATGATTTTGAGCAGCATTAGCAGCTGCGTCATCTTTTTATGATGGTTGTTTGAGTGTCAACCAGGTGGATTATATACAATATTTATACAAATTCACTCATTTTTAGCTCATACATTCCCTATTCCTTTAAATATGTACTGTAGCACTGAGTGAATGAGTGAGTGGTTTTGGAGATACAACATATGTCGCTGTCACTTCATGAGTTCAGAACTACAAGCAGAAGCAAACTTTCTTGTTTTCCATGTTGTCCTTTCACAATGACTTTTATGTCGCTATACATTACTATGGAAACTAATGTAGACATATAGAATATTTCCTGCACTGTCTGAACAAATGGATGTGATTCTTTTTATCGTGCACAGTGCTTCTTTCATTGCCAGCCCCGTTTTGCTGCCTATCATCCATTGAAAACATGCAGTAACCGTGTATCGTCTAAAACAGTCTTTTGCGCTGTGCACTGAATTTGACCATATCACCTTTTAGATACAATGTCCATGAAGGAATGAACAGGTGTGGGACCCTGGAGAACAATAAAAACACAGAGATGCTCAAGAGAGCAATCCGTCTAACAGATCCTGGCTATAACTCACTAGCGCAAATGCTTTTTATCTGCTTTGTCCTCTCTCTGTCCCACGTCTCAGTCATTTTGAAGGATTAGATGCTGTGTCTCCTGCAGTCAGTCCCACCTCTGGTGACCAGCGCTTCAGAGGGTTTTCAAAGTCAAGGAGCCCCACGGGGCCCCCTGCATATATACACCACATCTGCACCTGCGGAGGCAGTCATGACCCTCTCTCTGAAAAGCTACACTGTAATGATCACATGCAGATAGCATGTAATATCCAGCAATGCATTATAAAATTGACCCTGAGGTCATAAATGTCATCAACACCTTTTAATACTGTCATGATTGTGGATTTTTTTCTGTTTTTTAGTGTCGGTAAGACATGTTTTTTCAAAGAACCGTGCAAAATGTCATTATAAGCAATTAACCGTAGTTTGCTTTTTTGTAGATCGGCCAGCATAATTTACCTTTCGTTCATAACGACTTTGAATACATCTATTTATGGGTCAATGACGTCTGAATCTTTTAATTTATTAAAATATGCATTTGAATATTAACACATCTATACTCTGATGAGCAAGTCAAGGTATGCAATAAAAAATATTATATAGAGGACCTCTGTAAATACTTATGAATGTGTGTCAAGATCAGCCAGTTTCCTAAAATATCAGCTAATTTGACCTTTTTAATGGCGGTTTTATGACTGTTTGTAAAGTGTTGTATGGTGTGACTCTTCAAAAACGTAATAATATTTATGATTATAATTAATTAATAATTAATGATATTTGTAAACAAAATACTTTTTGCCTTGAAAAAAATATTGAAATTATTAAGATGATATTAAAATATATTATCACATTTTACTTGATGGCTTCAACACAGGCCATATTTAGAGTCATTTAATTTAAATTTTACTTTTAAAAGCCATTTGGAATATTTTAAAAACGTATGTGTTTAGCATATGCGTTTTAACAATTTTCAAAAGACTTTTACTCTGGACACTTATTTGTCATTGATCCTCACACTTTTGTTTGAATTTATGCATCTGTCTATCCTCCTGTTGTAACACGTGAGACATATTGAGACAAACTGTAGCAGAAGATCTATGAGCCCCTTGATAATGATGTCACATCGAGCCACAGGCCAGCCTGAACGCATGAATGGGCTTCAAGCAGATTGAGTGTCTAATAGCTCTCATGTCCGGATTATTACATATTTCCTCTTACAGGTGATCTGAAAGTCTTCATAATCTTGAGAGCATTTGAAACCGAGGAAGTGTCGATGGCTGTGTCAGTACTCTGATGAAACAAACATTTTCAAATTTACAATTTAATTTGCAATCAAACTAAATAATATAACTGGCATAATCCGAATCAGCAGGTTTTCTTGCTTAGTTTACTATATAACAACCACATGTGTGTCTATATATATATATATATATATATATATATATATATATATATAATATGATATTTGCACGTGCGTTTTGCTCTGTATGTGTGCACAAAAGCATACGTGTTTGTTTTGCTTCGTATGTGCTTGCGTGCATGTGTGTACTACGCCAGGCCCTGTCCCTTTGGGAGCGTCCCGCCGGCATAGAGCTCCTGACATCGCAGAGAGGCTTTCAATAGCCACCTTTCAATCCTGATGCAATAATGATGCCGGGTTGCATTTCAGCAAAGTGGAAATTAGGGGACTCAAAGAGGAAAGGCAGCCACCAGTGAGGAGATCCTCTCTCGCTCCCCTCCTCCCTCCGGCACAGGGGGGATGTGTGGGCCCTGATCGCAGCCTCTGTGAGTGGCAGGCCTGCTATCACCACCATCACACGCTGCTGCCTGTGTTAATGGAGAATGCCCCGGACTGCCAGTGTCTTTGTTTGCCGGGCCACAGCAATAAATATGCATGAGTTTGAGTGGTGTACGTGTGTGTTTAATGTGTGCGTGTGTGTGTATGTGTTGTGGGGGGATTCACTAATTACTAGATTCCTATCATGAATATGTATGGCCGCATCTTTTATTACGGGATTGGCTTAAACATATCACAGGCCGGCGAGAGGGCCTGCACAGCATGTGTAATTTAGGCCTTTTGGAGTGTTTGACTTTGATGGCAGTAAGATGCTTGACAGAAAGAGAAAGAGAAAGAGAGAGAGAGAGAGAGAGAGCTTAAAGGGATAGTTCACCTGAAATGAAATTCTGTCATCATTTACACACCTTGTGTCATTCCAAACCTGTAGACTTTCTTTCCTCTGTGGAACACAAAAGGAGATATTTTGAAAAACGTGCAAGTGGCTTTTTAACCCTATAAATCCTACTGTATCATATTTGATACAACTTTCTAAGGCCTCCAAATTATTAACTCGATTATTACCTTTGAACAACCTGTTGTACACAATCTACTAAATGCCTTCCATCATCTGACTGATAGTTTATAGTTTTTTTTTGCAAGTAAAAGACCTTTTAATATAAGTTCCCCTTTACATCTTTACAGATATTTTAAAAGTAAATAAACAAAATAACGTTTATATTGTTAGAAATATTTCAAGATAAACACTTACTAAAGCAAATTAGGTTTACTTGATTAGCCATACATCATTTTTAGTAATGAAATATCAGCCTTTTGAAGAACGTTTATTTGTTTGTACATCTATCAATCATCTTTGCATTGCATTGTTTGGTTTGCCCCCACATTAAAAACTACAGAGCACTGATAAAAAACTTAGAATGTAAATATCATCTTACAAAGAGATATTTTTAGGAGATATTTATATGCATTTTTTGTATATTAAAAATTGCATATTTTTCCTCAGTTTGAGCCTCTGAATGACACTGAGGTGTTTTTTGTCCTCCTTGAGTATGAGCTCTTTTCCCTCTTTCTGTTCCATTATAAAATACAGACTATTATTTCATCTGTCAGGCTTTACAGGGTTAATATACTAAAAAAGAATGGAGACTAAAGTTTTCAAGCTTCAAAACTTTTATAAAAGCATTATAAAAGTATCAAGAAAGTGATTCATATGGCTTGTACACTATGAAGCTATCTTCTGAAGCTATCTGATAACTTGTAAGGAACGGACCAAAATAAATTTGTGTCCATTGACCACTGTGAAGAATTGTGAAAAAAAAGAAAAAAAAATCATCAAATGTATATTGTGAATCAGATCAGCTAAATCACTGAAAATATGTGATTCAAAATGATCCATTCTTAAAATACACATTGCTTCTAATGGTGGGAATTTTGATTCATCCCAGTGACTCAAATTTGTGAATTTTGGGAATTATTATTATTTTATATATTACTCTTTATAATTAAATTGGTCTTTTGCTTTTGGGTCTTTTTTTAACCCTGAAAGTTGTTGCAATTGGATTTTTCCATTCAAAAAGCAATGCATTCTTTGTTTATTTTTTTTCTTTTATAAACTTCATGAGGTTGAGTATATTATATTTGTTTTTAACATGGCAGATGCAATACATTTCTCGCTTCTACATTTGCCCCCAGAATAAATAAGAATACACCTGCACAGCATGGACCTGAATCAAGGTCTGGTATTTTCTCTACAAATATCTGTGACAGATAGAAAGAAAGTCATCAATTCCTAACTATGCTCTCATCCATCTAGGTGTCGACGGATTCTAGATCTCTCATTTCCCCAGGAATAAAGCCCCCCCGACCCCTCCCTCTGCCACTCAGTTCTCGCTCCAGTATGACGCTGCTCTGTCCAAGACTTGATCCATTAGATAGATAAATCTCTTTTTCTTTTTCTGTCGTGCCAATGTCCATTTGCCGTGTCCCACACTTGAAAGTTATTACTAACCTCAGAACAAGAGCACCGTGCAATCTACCAAAAAGCTAGGGAGCTCCTTATCTGTCTGGTTTATGGCCACAGTGTAATAGATCAATCGAAGAAGTTAACTGGAAAGAAAGGAGCTGCTTTTGGCCTCGTGTAACCCCTATAATGCCAACAATGTCTCTGTCCGCAAAAGTCCATAAGACATCATGCTGTGATAAAGGTGTGTGCGAGAGAGGGAGGGAGAGAGAGAGAGAGAGAGAGAGAGAAATAGAGAGACTCTCACATTGTCATCTAATATGAGGACAGCGAGGTATTGGAGAAATCAAATCTAAATTGAAAACCATGTTTCCAGCTGTCAAGCTGATGTCATTTTATACTCATTTGGTCATTTGTCTAGTCTTTTGAGAACAAAGATACCTGTCAAATATTTGAATGAATGAATAAACAGTTTATATTTAAGAATTAATAAAAAGATTGAGTCCCATACAAGAAGTATTTTTATTTTTTGTAAATTGTTTGTTCACCCAAACATGAATATTTTCTCATCATTTATTGACCCTCATGTCATTCAAAAACACGTATTTTCTTTTTCTGTGAAACGCACACACACACACACAAAGATATTCTGAATAATGTTTCAGCTGTTTTATTTCATATTATGAAAGCCAATGGGACCCAAACCTTTCAAGCTCCAGAAAAGGTAGCATTAAGTTAATCTAATGACATGATTGTGTCACTATATTTGATTGTTATGAGTTGGTCAGTGTTTTTATTTGACTTGACTGAAAAAAGGCTTAAATTTTCATCTTTTTATCATAGCAAGCGATTGTGTGTGTCTCTAGACCTTTTTATAAAGCAGTGAGGGTGTTAAGACCATTACTTATCTGTGGTGAAATTTGCGTGAATTATTGCTTTAATAAAATACATATTTGAATGCTTAAAATCACACAGTACAGCAACAGCTCAAAAATAAGGTCCCATCATAGTTCAAGAATTACTTATTTGTTTTGCGTCTGAGTGTTCACATGTATCTAGACCAGACAGAATGATTTCATCAACAGTTTTATCATTTATCAGCGCACTGGGGATATGAGATGTGGACCATTAGCTGTTTAGCAGTTATTGTACCCTCTGTGAGTCGATTCTGTCCAGAAGCTATTGAGTTTATCAAGGCTATGACAGCTGGCTTACAGCTCAATTGTATCCTGTGTGAGCTTTGAAAACCATGCGGGCAGTGTCATTTCAGAATTACAAGCGCAACTCAATAAAACATATTACTTCAGATGTATGGCAGCTTTTTTGGCTATTTCCAGCACATCTGTAATCACAGCTGTAGAAAGAGGATAGTACCCCGCTGGCATTAAGACCCAACGGCATTATCTGATATTTCAATACTCAGACTTTCATTATTGCTATTATTACCACTACTCTTATTGCAGTGATTTGCAGCACTTATCAGGAAAGAAACTAATTAGAACTTTAGCATTTCTATTGCGCTGGGCCATCGAGACAATTGTTGCATTTAAGTCAAAGCTGACTCGAATATGATATTATTCATCTTTGAAATGTCATGGTTTTAGTAAAGCCAGCTCTACTAAATCCAAAGGACAGAACAGACAAATAAACTTTACACTCAGCAGCATAACTTTACCATTCAGGAGCATTAATACAACTCTGTGTGATGCACAGACAGACAAAAGTGAACTTAGTGAAAATGAGTATACAAATATTTGCTTAGGATCATGTGCATCTGACTTTGGCTGCTCATATTGACTACAGCTGTCAAAAATCACCATAAAGGATGGTTCATATCAAGTTTTCTGAAGGGTTTTTTTATTTTAGATTTGTGTGAAGAATGATTTATTCACTGAAATTCTGCTGCGGTTCTCAAATCTCATCCTCCATTTCTCATATTTGATCTATTAGACTGAGTTTGGCTACAACATGCTAGAACTATTACATAACTTGACTGAAATTTCGGCCTTACAAAAATTTATTATGCTTGTGGATGAGAAACATAATGCACAAGTACTTTCTTAGTGTTTTTTTATTTTTCTTGGCACACTGAAAGAAATGCTGTAGGATTTACTTTGAAATAGTTTTTTTTTTTTTTTTTGGTACAGAAATTGCTAGCACATTTCTACAAAGAAACAACAAGTAACACATTGAATAAATGTGAATTTTAAGTAGAAAGACTGAATAATATTTTCCACAAAATGTAGTCCAATAATCTTGTTTTATTTGCAACTTTGCAAAATCATTTTTACAGTGCAACCATATTCACCATGAACTTTCATTGTACAGAAAAAAAGTTGCATTTAAAAAAAAAAAATAAATCTCTATATTCCACTGAAAATAAATGTACAGATTTTAAATGCATGAATAAATAACACCATTTTAATTTTAGGTGAACTATCCTCTGTAATTTAATTTAAAGAGTTCAGAATTACATACAAAAAGACTTACTATACAGCTATATTCATTTTCTTTTCTACCCAGGATAACTGCATACAGTAGATGTGGGCTGTGAGAGCGAAATTAATGTCTGTATGAATCCCTCTTCCATCTCTTGCACACAATGCACAAATGGCCCCAATTTAACTTAACACTCATGTGATCTGACATGTATACAAAATACCAGGCATTAAGTATTTTTCTTGTATGTATTGTTTTTCCACATGGACAAATTCGATTACAACTGCAGCATTTACAGCAATGGAAAATTTTTGCATGCGCACGTTAAAAAATAAAGCCGGCCAAGAAACAGAGAGTGATTTGCTCTAAAAGGAGAGAACAAACATAAGAGAGACCTCCATCCTCAAAGACAGACACAGCAGGTGATAAAGAGGGCCGTGTCTTTTCCAGAATCCCATGTCGACTCTGACCTTGATAAAGAGGAAATAAGAGCTGACGGCTGAAAAACAAACAGCAAAACCCTGCAAAGAAGACAACACTGATGCGTAGCCACGATAACGGCCGTCATTGTCAACACAATAGCACAGAGCCACCACGCATCTGTCAGTAACTCTACCTGCTTTGCTTTTGCCCTGAAATCAGAGATAGGATGGAGTACAACAAGAGCCCGCATGCCACGTCACTCCCATCCCTCCTCCTTCCTGTTCCCCTGACAGTTGTGCCTCCTGATCTGAAGGAAGAGAGAAAGGTATGGAATGGATTGTAAAAAGGAGAATGTCAACTGTCAGTCTTGCTCTGATGTCAGAATCTGTTGAAACCATCAAATGAGAGCGAGAAAGAAGAAACACAGATGGAGACAAAACAATGAAAGAAAAGTCTCCATTCTGTCTGATAGAATGTCAGCTATTCAGGAAAAAGTCCCAGCAGCCTGTGCGTCAGTCCCTTAAAATGCAGCCTTGGTAGTCAGATTACTTTGGTCTGTGAAGTCTCCATGCAAGCCATTTTCCTGAACTCTGTCGGGAGAAATGATTAGTTAAATTTAGAAAATGTGTGTTATTGACCATGCTTTTGGAAAAATCGCTCCTGAATCTAGTGGTCACACACATAAAAATTGTTCTGAGGAACTTAATGAATCATTTTATCATTTATTCATCGTTCTGTGACTTTGTTTTTTTTTTTTTTGCAGAACCCAAAAGAAGATATTGTGAAGAATGTTTCAGCTGTTTTTTGTTTATATGGACCCTTTTCACATTTCTGGGGTTCATAGAAGTCATCATAGCTTCTAGTGGTGAATTGGAAACTACAATAAATATAACTTTTGCTTTCCCATTTGCCCTAATAGAAAGAAAAAATACACAATAGCGTTTCCAAAAGAGAAGAAAATATCAAGAGATTGATTACTTTAGTCAGAACAGAGAAAGATGTCAAATTTGCTGTAACTCCCTCAGCCGTTGTATTAGAAAAACTCAAACAACAGCGTTTTCTGTAATTTTATGCCAAGGTAATAAAACAAGGGGATAATGTTGTAAATATACAATAATTATATAAAAAATTTAAATCTTTGCTAGATTTATGATGCTAATACGTAACTGTGGAACCACATCATCAATGTCTGTGAAAATGGTCCATTATTGAATTCAATAAGAACTAAAACTTTCAAGCTTCAAAAAGGACATGAAGGTAGCGTGAATTTAGTCTACTGACATAATGGTTACATGAACCTTAAAATATTGAAAATGGCAACATGCCATGAGATTTGATCAAGTGACGTATGAAAACCAATGAGGTTTGATGTTAATTGACATTTGAGGTTCTTGTTGCTATATTTGATGTAGCCTGTGTGTGTTGATCAATGTTTTGATTTGAGAGTGAATAAAGGCTTACATTTTCACCTGTTCAGACTTGTGATGACCAGTATATACCAACTGAGTTGTGTGGAGTCATTTCACACTAACTTTATGTCCTTTTTAGAGTTTTTGCTTCCCATTGACTTTCACAATATGGACAAAAACAGCTGAACAGCTTCTTTTGATGACGAAATTCCAAATTCTGAATGATCTTTTCCTTTAAAGTGTATATTACAGTAGCTGATGTGTGGAAACAGCTCCCTCTACCCTTTCTGCACGAGTCTATGTTCCCAAAACCAGTTGAATGGAGGTAATAGGAAGGCCCCAAAGCTTTTTTCCTGGGTCTTGATTCACACATATTTCTCATCGTTAAGACTCACACAGAGACACTTGACTTGAACTCATGTGTGTGCCTGTGTCAGGGCTATTTTGTACCCTGCCAGCAGGTGGCCTCTTCCCTCAGGCGGTGTGACTGACCTTGGCACAGCAGGTTATTGAGCTTCCTGCCCCACCAGCTGAGTCATCCACCCTGGAGGGGTCTCTATGATCTTATGGAGCGCACAGCTCGTCACTTCTGACCTCCTCTGTGCCCTTACTGCACATCTGACCTCTTGCACACTTTGCTTACATGTATCCTTTTGAAAGATATATGATCTGTTCTAGCTGAGAATGAATAGGAAATAAGTCTTGAAGCACACTTGAGAAATATTCAATTACTGTTTCAGTACTTAATGTAGAGGCTTTTCATTTATATATATAAAGCTTAGTTACTGTGGCTTTATTAAATACATTAACTAGAAAAAATGGAACACCATGAGGACTTCAAAGCAACTGTTAACCCAAAATTAAAATTTGGTTATGTTTTTCAAAAAAACCCATTGTTTGATCCATACAACACAAAAAGCAGATACCAAATGATTGCATCCAAATTCAGAGACGGCATGTTGACTGTTTACATCCAGATTTGAAAAATGGAACTTTGACATTATTAATACTAAATGTTTCCATTTAGATTAAAAAATGTTGCATCAATGTTGTTGACACCACGTTTGCATCAAGATTCAAACATTCGTTAATGTCCAGATTTGAAAAATACCATTTTGACATCAGTAACACCAAATGTTTGTGTCCACTTTTAAAAAATGTTGCATCAGTGTTTTTGACACAAGATTTTTATGTCCACATTCAAAGATGGCATGTTGACATCCAAATTGGTTATGTTTGGATTTAAAAAAAATAATAATTTGAAAGCTTCAGAAAATGGTCTTTGACCCCAAAGTAGCAAACAAATATGACAGGCCCTTTTTCTGGACTGTCATAAACATCTGTCATACGGCTTCAGGTTTATAAGATTATACTTAAGACTTCTTTTTTATGATGCTTTTATGGTGTTTTTTTCAATTTTTGGAGCTCATCATTATGAACTGCCATTGGAAAGAGCTGCTTACAGATTCTTTCCAATGTGTTCCACTGAAAAAATAACCGCACACAGCTTTGAAACAACACAAAATTTTGAGTGAACTATTCCTGTAAGAGTTACCTGCGTTATTATGTATGAGAATGATGACATGTTAACAAATATTTACAGTGGGACAAATTTTCAAGAGATCATAAAGCACTCAAGATGCTCTGACCTTGACATGGGTCCACAGGATGAGAGAGACTGCCTGCCAGCTTCCCTTCCACATTCTCTAACGCTTCTTCCTCGGTCCTTCAGGTCTGACACTACACACACTCCTTCCTCTGGAAGCTCCCCGCTTCACTCCAGGAAGGGTTGAAGAACGGGAAACTCTCTCTCCTAACACTAGTGTGTAATAGCCACTCTGTTATTATTATCTGGAATATATCAACTTAATCACAGCTCCATTTTACTAGGCTTCCTCCCTCTACTCCGAAAAGTAAAGAGTCAGAAAGAAAATGAAAGGGGAAAAAGTAGTATATATCACAAGGCCGGGGGTTGTCCGAGTTAAAAGATAAACCTGTTAATTTTTAATGGACATCCACCCTAATCTGTGTCCATAGTGCCTTTAGTGTCAAAGAAAGAGAATGATGGAAATTAATTAAAAAAGACTTGGAAGATTTCCCCACGTTGTTAAAAAAGTGGAAGTGTTAAATATTATGCCTCAATATTAGGTCGTAATATCACTTCAGATTGTACGCTGGACATAAGTGTTCGTTTGACTTTGATTATCAATTTTCATATAGAAGATATACATTTTAATTTAATGGTTAAATTGACTACTTACAGTGAATTTAAAGTTTTGCAATATGCGAAAAGAATTAAAAAGTGATTTTTCTTCTATATACATGCATGTTAACTTAAAAAGTAATGTTATCCATGCAACGGCTAAGTATTGTGACCGGCAAGCTGTATTAGCTAATTTTCAATGTTTTTATTCAATATCAACTCTCAGTTTGTTTCTGTCTTATTAAGAGAAACTCCTAAGTCAAAGTTGATACTTACTGAGAACCCCATTACGTCTCCTTAGTTATGAAAGTGGAACCTCTGAGCAATAAATCCCCTTTAGACCAAATCCTCTCTACACTACGCTCTGTTTCCTGAAGATGCTAGTTACATAAAACAGTCTGTATAGTGCTAGCGCTGTCACATCTGAACCGTTAAAGCCTTTCCCAGAGTGTTGTTTACACTCGGCCTTTAATCTTAAAGGTGAAGCACTAACATTTAACAGAGTGGAACCGAAAGTTGTTCAGCGCAGCCCTGTTACGGACACACGCGTCTGTCAGAATAGGTTAATAATGAGGGTAATTGTGCGAATCTATTTACCCCATACATAACGCACCAACATGCTGTGCACCGCATGCCCATGTAAGGTGAAAACATGGATCTTGTTTACACAGAATTTCTGAATCGCTGAGCCACCGAGGAGAGAAAGCAGATATGTGTTTTTCTTGACAGAACTTGAGAATCGAGTTTAAGCAGTTCAGAGGCACAAAGCTTTAATTTAGAGCGATGTGAGGTGATATAATGTCGGGAAGTGGACCACTCCTGGCTGCAATCCTATGGGCTATTTCCTGCTCACTTTATATACTTGTCATATTTGTTCTTATGTTAAATGTGTGATGACTTTTTATTAAGTTAAAAAATTTGTTCTGTTCCTAAGGCTGTTCCTGCCTTGTGTGAATCTGAGTTTGTCAGTCTGAATAATAGTGACACTTGTTCATTAAAAGCACTTGCCTTTGCTTATTTGGGTTTAGTGTAAGTTACCATGGAAAAAATGTGAGACAGAAAACAATGTTTGGTCTGCAAACAACCTATAAACAGCTGCTCTCCCTTTTTAGGGATTGTTTAGTGGGACGGGATGAGAAAATAAACATTCTCAAGCAGCCCTTGGCTTTTTTTTTTTTCCCCCCTCTTCCAAATAGAGTGCAAGCTGCTACGTACTATCAGCAGAGATGTTGTAAACTGCACTCGATCATCACATCAAAGATCCTTTTTGGGACACTCTTCTGGAGCTCTTTCACCCGATTGTCCTACCCTCCACCCTTGCCTCCGAAACTGTTGTAGACATGAGATATGTAGAGTTTACTTAGTCCAAATATGTTGACAACAGGCACACGCACACACACGGCAGCAGAATCTATCGCAAAGGAAATGTATCGCGTACACAAATATGATTTAGAGCAGGAGGGATGACAAATCGCAAGGGTCTCTGTCTGTTTATTTGAACCGGGAGCCATTACTTGAATCTATCAGCTTTATTTATACTGGTGGCAGGAAAGCAGCGGCCAAATTATTACAGCTGTACGAGAGGGCCATTGGCTGGAAGATGTGCATAAATATGCTGCGCATGGATAACAAACAGCGATTATTTTGTATTTGTTTTTGTTTCAGCTTTCTTCCCTGATGCTAGTGTTCTCATAATGTGGGCCAGATGGAAAGCCAAGCTGTCACTACGCAAGCAGTGGGGAGCTCGTGTGCTCTATAAGAGTCCCTGGATGCCAGCAGGCTTCGGTGTCATTACTGAAGGGTTACCACTGCTTGTAAAAGGCTTGTTAACACAAAGCCCTGTTCAGATGTTAATTGGCTAATTGACTAATTAATTTTTCTATAAAGGCATGTGGAGGAAAAAAAAGTGTGCGCTAATTGAAACCGACTATTGGTTTAATTACGATGGGAATGAGGTGGGGCTCCGTGATATGGCAGAATGACAGCTAAGGTTGGACTCAATGATACAGCATATGATATAACACATTTCTTCTTTTAAACTGTGTGTTATATACATCATATTGCATTTAATCATTTGTCTAGCACTTTTATCCAAAGTAATTTGAAGTGAATTCTGTGTATGTGTATTCCTTGGCACTGTTTACAAAACGTTTTTTAATTATTTATTTAATTATTTATAATAATAATAACAATAATAATAATAATAATCATTTATTATTGTTGTCGTTGCTGTTGTTGTGTACTATATTAGAAATTACTCTGAATTTATTCATTCATTCATTCATTTTTTAAATTAACACAGATTTATGTATTTATTTATTTAGTTAGTTAGTTAGTTAGTTAGTCAGTCTTTAAAACACAACTAGTTCATCCCAACCATTCACCTTGTATAATGTTGATTTTGAGCATTTTATAGTTGTCAGTCTACTGGTCAATCATATATATATATATATATATATATATATATATATATATATATTATAGTTGTCAGTCCACTGGTCAATCATATATATATATATATATATATATATATATATATATATATATATATATATATATATATATATATATATATTATAGTTGTCAGTCTACTGGTCAATCATATATATATATATATGATTGACCAGTAGACTGACAACTATAAAATGCTCAAAATCAACATTTGTCTAGACTTTTGTCAACATTTGTCAACATTTTAATATATATATATATATATATATATATATATATATATATATATATATATATATATATTAAAGGACTGATTAGTTTTACTGTAATTGTTAAACGGTTTTAAATAATTTACAATATTTTTTAAAGTAATTATTATAATAGCTAGGGTACTGTAATTCAGGAATATGTAAAATACTGTGCTATATTGCTTGCAACCCCATTAACTATGTCTATATTCACAATAAAGCAATATAATACCTTATTTCTATAATTAAAATGATTATTTCAAATATGAAGTTTATAATTTTTTTTCTTTCTTTTTTTTTGGTGAAAAAAGTTTTATAAACCAAAGTCATCAAGTAAACAGCTTTTCATGTCATTTCTGCTATGTGACCCTGGACCACAAAACCAGTCTTATGTCACACAGGTATATTTGTAGCAATAGCCAAAAATACATTGTATGGGTCAAAATGATCCATTTTTCGTTCATGCCAAAAATCATTAGGATATTAAGTAAAGATCATGTTGCATGAAGATATTTTGTAAAGTTCCTATCATAAATATATCAAAACTTAATTTATGATTAGTAATATGCATTGCTAAGAACTTAATTTGGACAAATTTAAAGGCGATTTTCTCAGTATTTAGATTTTTTTTGCACACTCAGATTCCAAATGTTCAAATAGTTGTATCTCAGCCAAATGTTGTCCTATCCTAACAAACCATACATCAATGGAACGTTTATTTATTCAGCTTTCAGATGTTGTATAAATCTCAATTTCAAAAAATTGACCCTTATGACTGGTTTTGTGGTCCAGGGTCACATATACTGTGTATTTTGGTACTATATATTTAATGTATTAAATGTATTGACCATTTAAAAGCCAATATGTCATTCTATTCTGGACGGAATGTAAATTACATGACAAACGGCAACTTCCAGTCTGGCCAGAACAGAATTGATTTGTCATAAACGCACCTTTACTATACAATAGTGAATAAAACACTCTGTATGTGCACCGCCTTTGTGTTTACGAGTGAGAGAAGCGATGAGAGACCGACTGAAGGGTCTCTATTTAATTACCTATCTTTAACTCTGTTTGTAATCTCAGTTGATTTATTGAGCGGCTCAAAAAAATGAATTGAGGAAAGGTTGACAACACAGACGTCGGTGTGTGGAGAGGTGTCTGCAAATTCAATTTGGTTCGCCAGCTCTCTAAAAGACAACCACAAATTAAATCCTCCATCTAGGAAGAGACTAATGAACGGAATTAACAATGATGCAACACTTTATATTGAGGCATATGGATTCACGGCATGTTTTCCGCGTGTCTATGTTCCTTGTGCCTGCGAGCGAAGAGAAGGGGGAAAAAGGCCATTTTTAATCAAGAAATCCATTCCACTTTTCTGCAAGCCAACCCTCCTCCCCTCCACCCGAGCCCTGGCTGTCTCCGTAAAAAGCTGGATAGGGGGAGAATCACCCAGAAGCAGTCAAACAAAAACATCTTGTTCTGCTCTAAATGGCATTGTATGCATTTTAATTGCAGTGAAATCTCCGCAGTACGTTCTCATCCGTAGACAATACAGGGCACGACTGGAGGCCGATTACTGTAGCTGTGAGTGTAGGAGGATTCCAAGGTTATCTGTTATTGTTAGTTAATTGTAAAACTGATAATATCACTATAGGCTTGTCAGACGAAAGTGGGCATTTCACACAAATTAGCCCCATAATCGCAGATATTGCTGCTTTGCGTTATACAAGCGCCAAATCTTAAGCCACAAAGTTTAGGAGTTAATTATTGAATTGTGGTTTGGAACTTTGCAGAATTCAATTATTTGTTTTTAATTACTGAAATGCTATCCACCTAACAAATGCAAAGTGGATGTTTTTTAATTATGATAATCATAAACCCAGACCCCCGTCAAGCTAAAACAAACTGCACAGAATCGTTTTGTATTGTGTTTTTTTTTGTTTTGTTTCTCATGTAAACTTGTGTTGCATGTTGTTTCATAATCATGATTATTTGAAACAGAGATGCACAATATATCAGTTAATGGCTACTATTAGAGTTTTTTGTTTGGAATTTTATTTTTTTTTAATATTTTGTTATTTTTATAATTTATTCTACTTTTTTAAATTTTTTATCCATTATCCATTTTTCATGGTACACATTATAATGTTGTGATGCCTCAATTCACTTGTAGCATTTTGTATTTTTAGTTTGCAGCAGGACTACAGAGCTCTTCCCTAAGCTCTGTAGTCCTGCTGCATGCTGAAATGTGCATTGTTATGCATTTGTTATTTATCTGTTCTGCTCAAAGAGAGGGATTGCTTATTTACGCTGAAGTTCTTTATCACCGTCTCTCCCCGAGGGAGCCTTGTGCATCATTAACAGACAAAATGGGAGGCAAATTAAAACGCCGGCCCTATCTGATCTGATGCACTCATTTCCCTTAATAATCACATTAAAGATGGCCACTCGTCTCGCTGGGCGAAATTACGTGCTAAATAGCAACATCACTCATCTAGAGTAAGGCTGAGGTGTCTTTAAAAAGGTAAATCCTCGTTTTTTTCAGCCTCCAACCACCCTTGCCTATGCATGCCTCTTCAATTAGTGATATTTATGGTTGTGGTCAGGAATATAGGCTTCCTGCTGAATGCCTGTGTGTCTGTGATGAAACCGGGGGAACAGTTGTGCTTTGTTGGCACAGTGACACATGACAACAGCATGGATTTACTGTGCGCCCTAAGGCTGTTTTAAGAGGTCATGATTCCTGTGTCCTTTCGCAACAAGGTCACCCTCTTGTACCATTCCCAGTTCCATTCTAAAATTTTCTCAAATATATTTTGCCTAGTTCACCAAGTGAGCTAGGACTGCAACTTGCTCCCTTGACACCTCTGTGAGACACATGCAGATACTGAAGCCTGATTCTGCCTAAGAATTAAAAAAATAGATAATCGTGACTTTATATTTTGAAATTGCAACATTATTTTCTTGTAACTGGACCTTCTTATCTCACTACATGATTTTAAAATGAAGTATATGACTTTATATCTTACAATGCAACTTAATATCTCAGAATTGCAACTTTATTTTCTGAATTGCATCTTTGTATGTCACAATTTGACTTTATATTTTACAATTTGACTTTATATCTTGCAATGCAACTTACATCTCGTATTTGCAGCTTTAATTTTTGTAATTGTGACTAAATCTTTTTAAAAATGTTACTTTATTTCTTTATTTTCTTGTGACAATTTGATTTGCGAAGTGATGTTATATCTTGGAATTTCATCTTTGTATGTCAAAATTTGACTTATTTCACAATGTAAATATATTCCAATATGACTTTTTAAAATGTATTTAATTATTATTATTATTATTATTTTATTTATTTATTTTTTGGTACTTGTGGCAATCCTATTTTTTACTTTATATTTCGCTATTTTCTGTGACAATGTGACATTTAGCAACAAAAACCTATATCTTGGAATTGCAACTTTATTTTCTTAGAATTGTGTCTTTGACTTCATATTTCACAATATGTCTATATATGTCTAATATATCTCATAATGGAACGTAATATCTCGCAACTGCAACTTGAAACTATGTACTTTTGTAATTGCAACTTTATTTATTTTTTATTTTTTTTAATTGTTATGATTATTATTATTTGCTGTTGTTGTTGATTTTGTGGTTGTTGTTGTTGCTGTTATTTTTTTTTTTACCGTTTTTACAATCTATTTCACAATTTTTTTCACAATGTGACTGCATCTTCAAATGTATCATCATATGTCACAATTTGACTTTTCAAGAATTTTCACAAAATTTCACAATGTGACTTTACAGTAAATATCTTACTACAGTAAATATCTTACTGGGATCTCACAATTACAAATTTATTTTCTCATAATTGTGAATTTAAAGCACACAAAAATGCTTAATTTCTCGTAACTATGTTTTCATATCTCACAACTTGATTTCATATCTCATAGTGACACTTCATTTCTTATTTTAAACTTCTATTCTGAATGGAAGGAGGCAGCTATACTCAGCGCTTGCCTAAAATGTCAAAAGTTTTAGCTGGAATTTGCCTGCCCTATCATGACCTTAAGTGGGAGTAAACACGGTTTTGGGTTTCAGCGTGTGAAGTGGCCATGCCCTCTGTTCGTGATGGCACACAGTGATGAGGTCATTGTCTTTGGACCCTGACCAGCACTCTCGCTCTCTCTTTCTCGCTCTCGTTTGCTCTCCCAGAGAACAGGTCCTCTCAGTGGCTGCGTCGGGATTCCCCGTCTGCCTCCCACCCGTCTCTCTCAGACAGGGAGGGATTCAGAATGTCACACTCTCAATGCTTTTCCACAAGCCAGAAACTCAAGGGTCGTGCTTCCTTTGGCCCATGTTTCTTTCCAGTTGTTTTTAGTACCCTCCCTCCCTCTTTTCTCTCCCTCTCTCTCCGGTAGGTCTTTCCTCATATGTTCCCTGAGCCAGCCTTTTTCTTTGGCCGCCATGACTCTTAAAATCTGGCAGCACGACCGAGAAGACATCCGAGAGGATGTGGCTTTGCGTGCAGAGAGGTGGCAGAACACGCAGAACTCACTACACACAACCAAAGTATGTGTCTGTGTGTGTTTGCTGCATTTTAAAATTATTCGCAAAACAGATGATGCGCTCCATGCCATTTCAATTTCCGCTGTGAATATGGCCTGTAATTGCCATTACCGCACATCACAAACAATGAAGCGCTGAGAATCCACTGGCGAGAAAATCGGAGGATGCGGACACTATATTTTTCTGTTTAGCATGAAAGCATGTCTCATTGCCATTCTATTTTCAATCTCTGTGAAATTGATATCTTTAAGGGTTTTCCGAGAAAACAGTGCTAAGTGGAACATTAAAGCCTTGAGACACTCAGTCCATAAAGAATTGTAGGCTCAACAACAGATAACAGAACAAATTGTGCTGCACTACAGGGAGAAACTGTAATCCAATAATTATGTGCGACCCTACGAATAACTTAACACATCAAATCACCTTCAGAAACATTTCATAACTGCATTTAAATGTCACACAATGCCATAAATACATGTGCAAATGGATGCTTTATTATCTTTGTTATGCAGATATATCTAAGAATATTTATCATCCTCACTGTGTCTGTGATCAGCATTAACTATACATTACATTATACAGTTTATTTTAGTTGTGCAATTATTTTATTAGCATTACTCTTCCTTACTTAATTTAGTAGTTTATATATAGAGAGAGAGAGAGAGAGAGAGAGAGAGAGAGAGAGAGAGAGAGGAATTGTGTGTTATTTTAAATATTCATTCATTAGTAATTTTAATTATTTGCAATTAATTATTACAAATAATTATTTAATAATTCATAATGATATGAACATTTTGTCATTTATTACATTATTTTTTATTTATTATATTTATTACTTGTGTACAGTTATAATTAAAGGTGGACAAATATGTTCAGATATTATGTTCATAATTTATTATTTATAATTCAATATTTTTATATATATATATATATATATATATATATATATATATATATATAAACTGAATAATAAATTATTTATTATATTATATGTTTATTAAGAAATCATATTAATTAAATGTATTAATTATTCTGTAATATCTTTTGCATGTATAATTCAAGTCTTTTTGTGGTATTCAATAAAAAATCTGGTTCATAAGTGTCATTTGTTTGTGAATCGGACTACAGTGGTCGTGATTTATGTTGTTTTTGCATGCAGGACAGCACAACAGAAAGACATTTCTTAGAAAACCTTGTTTGATGTTTGAAATGTGTCATGCATCGTTATGGCACATTTATCTCCACTTCAAACTCTAATCAACCTCAATCAACATCTGTAAATCATATTATGTATACATAATATCATTTTATGAATGCATGTAAATACACGTATGCATCAGTAAACATACTTGCGCTTTTTAATACAGGCAGTCGTGCACGCCGTGGACCAAGGGTTCAGCAGCACCACGAGATGAAAACCAATCAAGGGGTCTATTCCTGAAGGAACATTAATTCCTGCCCATATTTCCATCTTATTAGTGTCCAGTTATACCCAGGACTAATTGAACATTAAATATAAAGAAAGTTAATGAAAATGTCCTTTATCCCTGTTAAACTGTGCCTGAGACTGCATTTATTAAAGGGAATTAATCGGCACATACCCTCTGCACAGAGAGAGGGAGATGTGTGCGCACAACGCTCTCCATACCGCTGGAAATTAGGATTTTTTTTGCGTCCGGGTAAATAACAAAGACCTCGTTGTTCCTTCATTCCCAGAATTCCTGTATTCCATACCAAATTTCTCATTTTCCTCTCTCTCTCCCTTTTGCACTCAGCTCGGAGGTTGAAGACGTCTTAGAGTAGGCATCTGCCCGGATTCTGCCATCACGGTTTCTCCAGCGAAATGTTCAGCACCGATCTCGAGGTCTGTTATCAGAAGTGTGCAATTAACATTAGTACTTCGCTCAGATAGACACTATTGTTAGAAGCCCTATAGTGCAGGTGCCATTTTCAGCCATTGTTCTCTGCTCTTTAGGTGACATTTGATCATATTTGTGTCAAAACACACTCCTGAAGAGCGAATTACGGGCTGATGAAGAGCTGAACATCCAGATCAGGAATATCTGACTTCAGTCAAGCACAAAGGTCGTTCCCAGACATTCCTGGTTCTCTTGCCCTTCTAAGGCCTCTGCTCGTGTCAAACCTCAGGGTTCTGATAACAGCAAAAAGGCCAGAGGCTGAACAATGGAGGGCCAATTTCATTTAGATGAAAGGGGGGGGAAAACAGAATAAAATGATAATGTAACATTCTCAATCCCAGACCTCCAAAAGCGTCCCCTCTTCAGATTCTCTCATTAACACTTCCCCATTGAATCGGCGTGAGCGGGGTTAAAAAGCCATTTAAGAGGCACCGAAAGAAACAATGCCAGCCAAAAAAGACAATAAATAAGATTTCGTGTGCATATTTGTAATTTAACATCAAAAGACCCTCCAATATAGACCTCTGTAGCTGCTGTTCTTTAATGAACAGACCCCTCCCCCCTTAATCACATTCAAATTGGTTAGTGTTCAGAAAATAGAAATATGTATTAGATAGCAATAAATTTTCATCATTGGCTAAGCCTGCTGCTTAATTGTCCTGTCCCAGGGCTTTGAAATTTCATTGTTCGTTAGGTGCTTAAGTCCCCCATCTCATTTTGTCTCTGTGACATTAGTGCTGAGGGCTCTAATACTCGAATAATTTGAATGGGGATTTGCATGATAGAGCGGGGGAGCATTAAAATATAGGGGGGAAAAATGAAAACGGGGGAAACGGCTCCTTTCGCTTCAAAAGTCACTTTGTTCAAAGTCAAATCACAATATTTAAAGATGCATTATCGTTTTCTCTCTCTCTCTCTCTTTTTCCCAGGGTTTGGACGTCAGAACTCATTAGTTGTCATGTTAGCGGTCACATCTTTGTTGTGTTGTCCTGGTATTGTATCAGTTTCTCCAGTTCACTTCAAGGAGAAAGTGATTTGGAATTAGCAAGTTTGCAGCAATAAGAGGTTTGGGCTGGGGTTTTTCAGGATGAATCTGTTTGCTGGCCCTCTCTGAGCTCTGAGAATCCATCTTACAAACTCTTCTGGTGTGTCTGCTATATTGAAAATGCTGAGTAGGTTTTTGTACTGTAAGCCTCTAACAACACTGCAAACATTTGCTGTATTTACACTTTTTTTTATTATTATTTTTTTTTTTATAATTTATAGCGTAAACTTTAAAAGAAGTAGTTTTATTCAAGTCAAATAATTCAGTAAACCACAGAAGCCATGTGTTACAGTCATTTTACTATGAGTAAGGCGTATTTTTAAGGGACGTTCACATTGACAGCAATTTGCAGAAACAAATCCACCAGACATCATTTGTTCTCAACGAGAGTAGGTCGATTTCCAGCGTTAAAGATCGCTAATCATATGATATAGTTATACTGGGGTCCTGGGACCCCCAAAGGCCTGCAAGAAAGTGTTAGGGGGTCTACAAGAATGTATTTATTATTTATTTATTATTTTACAAGTTAATGTGTTAACTTAAGATGTTTAACATAAATTAAAATATTTAATGAATTTGCTATGTAATATAGAATTTTTTTATATATTGTATTTTTTTTTTAATTCAGATTTCCATATACTTATAAAAGATTAATCATGATTATTTTATTCACAGTCATAGATTTTAAAAGTTAATAATAATAATAAAAATAGTTAAACAAATCTAAATTTTAGGATTTTCTAGAGTCTTTTCCTCACATCTGTCACTGTTATCTTACTCACTGCAGTTTTAAGGCAAATTCTATGTATAGCCACTTTGAAACAATATTTATGCTTATTATTTAAGCATTATTCATTATAAATTATAACTGAATTAAAAGCCAGTTCTCTTTGGGTTTACATCTAGCAGTGTTCTAATAGTGGGGAAAAAAGATACCAAGCCAACCTTAAGTAAAGTACCTAATACAAACCATCAGATCAGGTAGAAATTGTTCTTCAGAGTAAGAACTGCACTTTGAATGTGCATTTACATTTTTTACTGTGTAGAGAGGTATTTGAAATGTGTTAGAGACCATTTAACAGGAAAAATACAAGTAATTGTTTTCTTTTTTTCTAAATGGGCTTAAGGTCCCCCAGCATTTTAATGAAAAGAGAGAGTCAACTGAAGCAGAAACAACAACAACAAAAAATATTGTTTTTTTCCACTACACTGCACTGTCTGAATTTGTTAGCTGACTGGGACACAGTGGCAGGCTGGTTACTGAAGCTAACAGTGTGGAAACGGTGTTAAAATCTGGCACTGGACACTGGAATCATTGACCACGCTGGTCCTGCATAATATGGTTTCACCCTCATTTCCAGTGTCCATAATTAGACACTTTGATATCACCGTTAATAAACAGTCAGAGTGAAAAAACAAAAAGGGGAAATATTAATACAGTACCTTGAAGCCCCTAAAAGGGATTATTTGCATAATAACTAGGTTAAAAACTAATAATTAAGTCTAAAAAAAGAAGAAAAAAAAAAAAAAGAAAGAAAGAGAATGTGCCTCACCTAAGACGAGGCACTCGCTTTCTCTCAAACCAGCCAAGCAGAGATGGCCAGGCTTTTGTTGAGATTTACTAAATGAATTTATTATCTTAATGCCCTTCAACTGCAAATTAAACAGACGTCCTGGCCATTGTTTGAATGAGAAGTCATTCCTTGAGGCACTTTTCAGCCTGTCATTCAGCGGTAATGGAGGGGGAGAGTGGCTGAGAGCAGAGAGATGGTGGTGGGGAGGTTGCTTTCCTGATCGTTTGACGCAGAGATGAAGATAAGCATTGCATAAACAAATATCTGCCTGAAAGAATATCTCACATATTCATTTCACTAAGAATCTGAACTATTTGAGCTGTTGCTTTTTTTTTTTTTTTTAGAATTTTTCTTAAGGGAATCCTGTCAAACTGCTGGTACTTTGATTTTCTGTGGAAAACATAAGATGCATTTTTGAAGAACATCCTGCCATTTTTGTGAATGAAGACTCTCATGCTTCAAAATGACAAAAAGCACCAAAAAATACTCCATAAGACTTTTGAACTATATTTAAAGTCTTCTGAGGTGACATTTAAATCATTCTTTTGTATTGGGTCTCTTTTAATGAATCTGTTTGAGCTCTGAATGATCTACTGACACATTGGTCTGATCCATTTCTTACGGTGGCCCAGTAGTGCACAACACAACGAAATCTCCACAACACAATGGAAACAAGCTGCAACACAATGAAATTAGCACAACACAACAGAAACAAGCTGCAACACAACGAAATTAGCACAACACAACGGAGAAAAGCTGCAATACAACAAAATTAGCACAACACAACGGAGAAAAGCCGCAATACAACGACATTAGTACAACGCAATGGAAACAAGCCGCAACACAATGACATCTCCACAACACAACTGAAACAAGCCTTAACACAATGAAATTAGCACAACACAACGGAAGCAA
Source organism: Spinibarbus caldwelli (assembly GCA_039654775.1). Lineage (NCBI taxonomy): Eukaryota > Metazoa > Chordata > Actinopteri > Cypriniformes > Cyprinidae > Spinibarbus > Spinibarbus caldwelli. Next base: position 9,040,816 of record CM077255.1, read on the forward strand.
GCCACAACATAATTAAATTAGCACAACACAACGGAAACAAGCCACAACATAATTAAATTAGCACAACACAATGGAGAAAAGCCACAACTAAATGAAATTAGCGCAACAGAATGGAAACAAGCCGCAACACAACAAAATTAGCACAACACAAAGGAAACAAGCCACAATACAAAGGAAACAAGTCGTAACACAATGGAAACAAGCCACAACACAACGAAATTTGCACAACACAAAGGAGAAAAGCCGCAACACAACAAAATTAGCACAACACAAAGGAGAAAAGCTGCAACACAACAAAATTTGCACAACACAAAGGAGAAAAGCCGCAACACAACAAAATTAGCACAACACAAAGGAGAAAAGCCGCAACACAACAAAATTAGCACAACACAAAGGAGAAAAGCCGCAACACAACAGAATTAGTACAACACAATGGAAACAAGCAGCAACACAACGAAATTAGCACAACACAATGAAAACAAGTCGTAACACAATGGAAACAAGCCACAACACAACTAAATTAGCACAACACAACGGAGAAAAGCTGCAATACAACAAAATTAGCACAACACAACGGAGAAAAGCCGCAATACAACGACATTAGTACAACGCAATGGAAACAAGCCGCAACACAATGACATCTCCACAACACAACGGAAACAAGCCTTAACACAATGAAATTAGCACAACACAACGGAAGCAAGCCACAACATAATTAAATTAGCACAACACAACGGAAACAAGCCACAACATAATTAAATTAGCACAACACAATGGAGAAAAGCCACAACTAAATGAAATTAGCGCAACAGAATGGAAACAAGCCGCAACACAACGAAATTAGCACAACACAAAGGAAACAAGCCACAATACAAAGGAAACAAGTCGTAACACAATGGAAACAAGCCACAACACAACGAAATTTGCACAACACAAAGGAGAAAAGCCGCAACACAACAAAATTAGCACAACACAAAGGAGAAAAGCCGCAACACAACAAAATTAGCACAACACGAAGGAGAAAAGCCGCAACACAACAAAATTAGCACAACACAAAGGAGAAAAGCCTCAACACAACAAAATTAGCACAACACAAAGGAGAAAAACCGCAACACAACAGAATTAGTACAACACAATGGAAACAAGCAGCAACACAACGAAATTAGCACAACACAATGAAAACAAGTCGTAACACAATGGAAACAAGCCACAACACAACTAAATTAGCACAACACAATGGAAACAAGTTGCAACAAAACAAAATTAGCACAACACAATGGAAACAAGCCACAACACAACGAAATTAGTATTGCGTTGTGTTGTGGTGATTCCGTTGTGTTGTGCACTACTGGGCCACCGTAGTTTCTCAAGTTCATCTCACTGATTAAGTTTGGTTAGAGGAAATAATGACCTACTGAAACTAAAGATTATTAGTGAATAACAGCTTAAATGTTGTTCAGGTTTGGTTTGTTTGTCATACAAAGTGTGAGAACTAGTAAATGGATCTTTTTCCTATTAAAGTCCTCTTCTTCAACAACGACTTCCTTCTTTTCACTTTATCCATACAATCACTGCCTTTTTTTTATGCCTTTACCAAATCACTTTGTCCTAAATGAAATGACTCATTTGTGTGAACATGTTTGTCTGGTTTTGCCCTCTGCAGTTGGTGCGTGTCTCTACAGAACCGCCGGACTGCTCTTCAGTCTCTCTCCTTTTCCGAGAGCTGGTGTTTTTTGCATCTCATTGGTTATTTTCAGGGCTATTATTTGCAGGCAGACTCCCTTATTAGTTAATTTCTTCATGGAATCCAAATGTCATATTCTGGCAAATATAACCAAGGCTCTTTTCCCTTTGAGGTCACTGTAGCTTTATTACCGGGGTCTGAGATAATGAGCCTGAGCCGGGCGACCCTAGAGCGGACACTTTTTTTTTTTTAAGAGCGGGGCATGCGGGGGCAGGGAAGGCAATGCAAAACAACAACAACAAGCGGTCGTGTTCAGCTCAGCTTGTGCACTGAAGCTTCATGTGGTAGCTTTATTGGATAAACTGCACTCTATTAGACACCGTGAATAAGCTCCTAATTAAAAACAGTTTGGGAGACGGCAGTAATTGCGTCTTATTAAATCTGGCTTTTATTTCAAGCGCAAAGGAGGTGGGAAATATGCCGACATGATTTGAATGTGCACAAAGACATGCAACTAAAGAATAACACTAATATCTGACCCTGGAGAGGGACTTGTAGTCTTTCACACACTCATGTGATTTTTCCGTATATAATCCTAGGCTTTTTCCCTTTAAATAAAACTACTTAAGTAAGCTATCATACCTGGACTCATCTAAAGACATCTTTTAAATAAATGTCCCTGTATGACAAAAAGTTTGTCTTTTGTTTGAATAATAATGTGTTCTCATAATCTGTCTTTTTCAAGTCCGTACCTCCTCCTACTTATCTCACTTTATTCCAATTCATATTGAGATGCGTCATTCCACCCCCAATATCCACCTTTTATTCCTTCTCATTATTTTGTCCATGGCTTCTCATTAATATGCATCAGGAATAATGTATCTAAATAATGCTGGAACATGGTGAAAGAATGGAACTGTAAAATGTCCAGAAATTTCTGGTAGATGGGAATTGTGATCTTGTCATTAAGAGTTAAACGAATGTCCAATCACAATTACCTCTCTAAATGTACGTACACATTGAATGGAGATGGGATGGACAGGGTTAGGGCAATCTTTTTTTATGCATAAAAACGTTTCAGTCTTCTTTTTTTATAGTCATTGCTTGGCTTTTTTCTTTGTTCCTTTTCACTTTTTTTTCTCTTTGGTTTGTGCTGTTGTAGTGGTTTTACTGGATTCAAGCAACCAGAAATAAATAATTAAAAACCACTTTCTCACTAGTTAAGTGAACATAATAGTTAACCGCAGTGTACAAATAGGTCTATCTTCCTTTCCCCAAGCTGTCTGTTTAGATTAATGGGCTTCTTCAGTGCCGTGCCACACAGGGATTCCCATTTCCTTATTAGATTTGGTAACATCAAGTATTAAAATGAATTTTTTCCTATTTCATTCTCATTAAAAACCCTGTTCCTTGATGTTTATGTAATTTAGGCATAAACAAATCTTATAAAAGTGTGTATTGTCATACTGGATTTTAAATGAGACTTAATGAGCAAACTGGGAACAGACATTTATCCCCGACTCCTCTTGAATATTCAATGGGATACATATATATGTATATGCTAATGGATGAGTTTAGACATATGTAGTGTGCTCTTAGCATACTAATAGGTCATGGAAGACATAGGGCATGAATTGTATCAAGCCAATCACAGATGTAAGGAGAAAGAGAAGAGGTCAAACACAGAGATATATGTGCATAGGTAATGATACTGCTTTCATTTGTGGTTTCATGCCGCTGTTTTATAGAAAATGGTTTGTGTTGGTGTTCTTCTGAAGCTCTGAATTATTTGGTATTATGACGTCTATAATTTGCCTTATGTGATTCTTTTACACTTTAATCAGTTTGACCATTGCTTTTGCACGAAATATGTCAAAATATAGTTCAGGAAGTGTTCAATCTTAAATCTTAAGTTCTAAATGTATGATTTAGACCAGCTAGCACAAATACATTGAATACATTGTTTTATTTATTTATTTATTTATTTATTTATTTATATTAATATTTTATTTATTTATTTATTGGTAAAAAGTTGCTATATTTTACTCAGTATCCTCAATATAATTACAGAGGACTGCTTCCATCTGAGAGTAAAAAAGAAGGTAGTGAATGCAACTTATTTTAAAATGTATCTACATTTATTATTTTTTTCCTATGAGGTGAGGTGAAATGGGCTTCCATATGAAGCATGTAAATGAAGTTTATTTATTTTCTTAGCAAAAATTGTCTTTAGTCATTTCTTGCAAGCCAGTCAGATCATTTCCACCAAAAATACTAATGTTCACAAACTAAATCTGCATTTTCTTTATCTCCTCCTTAAATGGCCAGACTTTTCACAGTGGCTCTGGATTTTATGACTCTGGATTTACATTTTTAATTGTGCTAACCCCTTGTTGTCAAAGCTGGCCCACATTAATCCCTTTTAAGGTGAAAGAGAGCAAATGTTTTGAATTTTGAGCACCTTTGCAGTGGCTGTTTGATAGCACAGTGCTATGTTACGGTCAGTGTGTGTCCACATTTGGAGAGATTAATGGAGAATACTGTTCCTGTGACCTTTCCTCATAGAGATGGAGGTGAGGCGAGTCATTAATGCTTCTTATGTGGTAATTAACGAGCCCCCATCCCCCATCGCCCCCTATCCGGCTGTAGCACCCACCCCCACGTCAGAAAAGAGCGAGTAAAAAAAATGTAAAAATGACCGCAGATTGGAGGTGATCATTTAATTAGGCTTATGTGCATATCTGGTGATGGCCAAAGAGAGGTGTCAGATTTTAACTGCTGCACTAAATTACAAGCCCTACCACCTAGAGCTCACAACACTTGGACAAGATATGACACCAACACTTTAGTTACTCCACAAATAGTCCAAGCATGCTTCCTGTGTGGAGATTAAGTGGCATCAGGAAATCTGGAGAAGGTCATGGGTGTCCACAATTTTGAAGTGATGCTAATCTCCAGGTATTTTCCAAAGCGGGTGATAAGCAATTATTTTCAACAACCAAAGGCTTGTTTTGTACATACAGTTTGTGGTGACGCAAGACAGATGTCAACCGTGCTGTTGTTTAACTGGATAGTTCAGCCAAAAATGTCATTATTTACTTATGCTCATGTTGTTCCAAAGCCGTATGACTTTTGTTTTGACAACTGGGGCTCACAAACAACACAAAATAAATAAATAAATAAATTATATATATATATATATATATATATGTGTGTGTGTGTGTGTGTGTGTGTGTGTGTGTGTGTGTGTATATATGTGTGTGTGTGTATGTGTATATATATATATATATATATATATATATATATATATATAGTTTCATGAGAAAACGTAAGTATTTTGCGAAGTGGTGATTTTGTGTTAATTTGTACATTTAGATTACGTACATTTAGATTACGTTTAGACACAATTTTGAGGTCCATCCCTAAAACTAGCCATCAGTAGGGTGTGAGCTGATTGTACAAAAATGTACAGTGTGATTGTACAAATTCATGCAAATTAGCCACAAATTCGCCAAAATGTAAACTAGTTATGAATTGCCATTTGAGTCTTTTCGTTTGTTAGACCAAACAGACTGAAATTATAGAAGTGAATGGAAGTGAAGTCAGACAATTTGTCAGGTTTGATCCACTTCATTAAAAAAAGGACTGAATGATTCATGCACAGAATCGGACTGATCTGAATCTTGAACTCACTGACCCTGTTTCTGACCTCATCATTTGCTCATCCTCACGTCATTCAAACCTGTATGCATTTCTTTCTTACGTTGAACACAAAAGAAGATATTTTGAAGAATGTTGGAAACCGAAAAGTTTCAATTCATAGTATTTTCGTCCAAACTATGGAAGTCAGAGGGAACCGAAACTGTTTGAATATTTTCGAAAATATCTTGAACTGCTCTTTTAAGGCCATTTTGGCCATGGAGCTGGAGTCAGTGGCAGGTTGTGACCTCTGAAAGAGACACTTAAGCACTCCACACACCACAGTACTCAATCCAAACAGAACAAGATGTTAGCTTGGTTGGTGTGTCCTTCCCGCATAGCTACCTCCACTCTGATTACCCCTATGGCTCTGCCTCGTCCCCTTTCTTACGTTTTGATGATTGATGTGGCTCGTGCTTCGACCCAGCTTCATTAGTGCAAATGTCATCCCTGCCACCGCAAGTAACGCTTTTGCCTTTGCCATATTTTACCATTCCTCTTCTAATTGAGTTTAGAGTTAAAAATGTATGAGTGTATTAATTGTTTTGTGACATTGGAGGGGAGTTTGGGTGACAAAGAGGACCTTCCATGCAGAGTAGAGGCTCGATGATTCCAGTCCGTTCCAGTCCCTCTGTAAGCCTGTTCCCCGGGGGAATAAAACAAGAGGGACATTTAAATGCCAATTTGGGTCTGACGAATGCTAGAATTTACATGCTCAGCTCTTTTAAAAATGCTTTGCAAAGTGGAAGAATTGCACCAAACTACATTTTAAATGTTCTCAGTTGGTGCTTTTTCACTGTTAATTAATTTGAAATTTAATGCACAGTGATTTTACATAGCGTTTCTACTTTTCATATATGTGATTATTAGCAGTGCCCGCTAAGGCAAAGATCACCGATACTATTATTCACACTTTAGGTTGTTATTAAACATTTTAAAGAAGTTTTACACTTTTGGATGTACTGTTGGCCTTTGAGATACTTTTTTTTTTTTTTTTTTTTTTGATGAATTATATCATATGCTTTTATCCAAAACAATTTACATTATATTCAGGGTATACAGAATCTATTTATTCTATGCGAACTGAACCCTTGACCCATTTAAATGGTTGATGTATTAACTGTAAATACTGATGTAAATACTAAAACTGCATAATTATTTGTTAACTGATTAAGTGTAAGATACAATACACTGTAAAAAATTATATATAGAAAAAACAATACTTGTAATTAAACTTAAAAAGCTGTCCAGATTTATTGATTGATTGCATTATGCTTTATAATTATTCAAATTAAAATGATCTATACTCAATTTAAACTAGATAGAGGGATCACTATATCTTAACATATGTGTCGTGTGTGTGTGTGTATGTGAGTGTGTAGGGTACATCATCTGTTCTGTAATCATACACTGTTCTTTGTCTTTCTCTTTATGTTCCACCTCACTCCTTCTTTCCTCCATTCAATCGCTTTTCTTTTTCCTCCTCTCTTTTCCAGACAATTTGAGCCAGCTGTGAAAACTATCCCGGTGGTGCGGGTACTGGCAGGTTTGGTTGTGCAGTAGGTGAGGGGCCGGCAGAACGGTGTGGACTTCTGAGACAGTGTGCCTAATGCTCTCCACATGTTATTGTCTGGAAAACGGCCCTTCAGTTAGTCATCCACGTGGAAAACGCCCCGTTAGCAAACAGCTGGGTCAAACTGTGCAGCCACACACCTCCCGAAATCATAATTCTACAGCCGTTGGAATATCCACTACAACAGCATTCTCGTTTTTAATATCATTTATGTTAAACAGATTTACTTTTTCACAAGTCTTGTATGTCAGATTGTTTTGCGAGGACTTACCTCACAGAGGTCACAAGGTCAAGGTGTGCCTGTGACCCTAATACGGCTGCAATGCCAGCCTCATGCAGCCCTGCTGTACGCCAGGCCGTCCTTCTGAAGTGCAAGGGAAGCTGTTCTATTCCTGTCCTCCTCCTTCCAGAGACACAATGAACTGTTGAAAATGTAATTGCCTCCCTGATCTATCCACCACATGCCGTTCAAAAGCCCCTCACTCACTCCAATGGGCAGCCGCTCAGATGATCTCACCCCAGTGTACGCGGACAAAAGAGTGTTCTTATTAAAGAATGGCGCTGCGGAGAGATGACAAAGACCGTGGAACATGGACAAGAGAATTTTTCTGACATACTCCAAGAATTTCGTACACTGTCACTGTCAGTGCCAGATAATAATTACTGAGCTGCAAAGGCATGGCTGCTATGAATCGAGGCGCTGGTAGACTGAGTGTTACGCTGAGAGACGAATGAATAAGAGAATAGCTGGTGGTCAAGCTGCTCCAGGGGATGAGGCTGACACAACAGGCCCAGTGTTATTAGTGTTAATGAAACTCAAACATAAGGTAAATGAAAACCATTGGAATAAATGGAATTAAAATAAAATGCATTTTCATTGCTGTAAAAGCAAATGTGAAATTGACAAAAGATAGAAACAGAAATATAGTAGACAGCCTGGAAAAAATGTAATGCTTTTAATTATATTTAAATGATATCAAGTGATATATTAACTAAATGCTGATATACTAGTACTTGTCATTTTAACAAAAATAATTTACAATTAACATTTATTTAACAAGGCAAAGGAACATAGTGAAAATTGCTTTCTTTTTATTTCTTAAAAAATAAAATATGTTTGAAAAATACACATATAACCACACACACACACATGTACAGTATGTAGTTATATACAATGCTTAACATTTAGATTTTTCACTAATATTTTTAAGAAATAAGAAAAAGAAAGCAATTTTCACAATATTCCTTTGCCTTGTTAAATAAATTATTTTATATTAATGCATTTTATATGATTTAGTTAATTCAATTACTAAGACAAATCAAGATCCTAAACAGCATCAATCAATCAATCAATCAATCAATCAATCAATCAATCAATGAGATTTATACAAAAGCAAAGTTAAGGTATATAAAGTACATTAATTCTCTGGGAATTCAAACCCATGACCTTGACAGTTCACTGCACTACTGGAATGGATGTGCTACCTAGGTGCTGTTTTACATTTGTGTGTGTAACCATTTTTAAAATTGTTTTTTTCTTGTAAGTGGAATGAGTAGTGTAGAATAAAACTAAATTTATTGTAAATAAATTAAAATGTAACTAAAACTAGAAAACACTGAAAAACTAAAACAGTGAAAAGTCATGAAAATTAAACTAAATGAAAGGAACAATAAATAACAAAATAGAATAAAGAACAAAATAGAAATAAAAACTGAAAAAAAAAAAAAAAAACATATGACAACCCTGAGTTCTGAGGGCCTCCCAAGAGTTCTGTTTATTTGAACATTTTGTGAATTGTTTATGGCTAGTGCTTGTACTTTAGTTTGTATGATGACACAGCTCATGCGGAAGCTTTGGCTGAAAAATCCGACAAGTTCCAATAAATATTCTCCCACACGCATTTCTGGAACAGTGTGCGTAACTGCATTCACATAAATAATTTATGCAACCATCTTGGATAAACACGTCCTGAGTCATTTTGAGATTCCTGTGAATATGAGGGGGGTTCTGTCTGACAGACAAAGGAGGAAAAAACTGGATAGCAGGAGATGAAATGAAAGTAGAAAATCGAGAAAATGAAAAGCGCACAAGAGGAAAAAAAGTGGACGAAAACAGTAATAAATGTCTTGTCTTGTGGAAGCGCAGCCATGGTATTGCTATTTCTTTCCAGGCTGACTGGTGATGTCTGTGTTAAGACTTGGCAACAAGTGAATTAGCCTCCGGAAGGAATCAAACAAAAGCGAGGAAAATCAATACAGACAAAGTAGAAGTTTTTCATTACGTTCCACGGCTATTGAATCAATGCTGGGCTGTTATCACTTTATCGGTTTGGGGTCGCTGTACAGCAGTCATTAACATCCTCTAGCCATGCTAGACTCATCCGCACCCGCTAGCGACATCTCATCTTTGTCTTGTGCTGCTTGTACGGTTAAAGTGATGAAATATTGACCAGTTGCTCCAGGATCCAACTCTATTGATCTCAACTTATCCAGCTGTTTATATCTGAACTTAAGGTTTAACTTGCATTGATTTTTTCACCGCCTTTGAGTTCTCAAGGTGCTGGCCTCTGCTACCCGCTAATTGGCTTAAACAAGAGAAGATTGTAGTTTGCATCCAAGGCGAGAATACGTATGTCCCCTCAAGGTTCTGATAATCGAAAGCTAGAGATAAAAAGACTTGTTTCTTGTCCAGGACTGATTATTTTAGTCATTAGTTATTAGAAGGCAAACAACCTGCTAGCTTCCAAGCAAATAAGACGTCTTTTTTCACCAATGCAGTGGTTCTTGAATGGCAAGTACTTCTACCTTTCTTTCACTCTTACGTTATAAGTTGTACAGAGGTCAAAATGCACAAAACTTATTAGTGAATGCATATTTTGAAGATCCCTGACCTTTTTGTTTACATGCTTTTCAAAACGGCCTTTCGAAGAAATTGCCTTTCATGCACTGAGATATTTTTTAATATTTGCCTTAATGGGGGTCCTCCCTTAATACTGTTAGCTGACCCTGTCATTGCCTCAGTATGTTAGCAAGCTTTTGAAAAGATTACGGCAAGTGAGCGAATTCTTACACCAACACAATATTGACCAGCGTGAGTAAACTCAATGCAGTATCCGAGGAGATGAAATGCCAGTGCTTTTATTTATTTTCTGTCATGCAAGCGTAATACAGATGTGAAATCAATTCTGTAGTCTCTTTATCTGTCCATCTGAGGTCATTAGGCACCGAGTGCACCTTGTATCTGTGAAAGAATTACAATCACATAATTTATTTAATTTTAAACCTTATTTTGCTTCATTTTATTTATCTGTTACTCATTTATTTATTTTTACCAGTCAACCTTGGATGCCAATAAGTGCTTAACTGCAAAATGAATGTAGTTACGTGCTCCCTCGATGCATGTGCATTCATGTCTTTATAAAGCGCTTCATTTCATAACAGTTTACTGCTGGTTATTGTGCCAATTAAAAGCAGAGAGGCCTTGCAGCTTAGAGAGAAGAAAAAGCAGCTCTTGCATTAATATATGCATGTTTGACGTACACATTTGCCATATCCCCATTTGAAAATTCCATTTATACAGGTGATTAATTTGAAAAACTTCAGCATAAATGGGCATTGAAGTTTACTGAAGTGTTTAGACGTTCAGATGTACAGGGCATCAAGCCTCCAGCAGAGATGGAAAGGCCTTTTGTGTTCTCTGAGGACTAATTCAGACATCTTTTGGTTGGAAGAGCCATCCTGCCATATTTCAGTTCTCCATGGGAAAGGTCTTGACTGACTGACTGACTGACTGACTGCCCCCTAATGAATATGAATGTTAAAAAAACAAGGCGAGAGAGGGTTCTCATTTGATATGAATGCAAACAAGCCACCACTTGCTACCCTTTGGCCTCTATTCAGAGTCACTATGCTTGTGTCAAGCCCTTAATATTCAATGACGGCACTCTAAGATCTAGTCATTGATGGTATTATAAAATCATCTTAAGCATATTGACGTCAGTATTGTTTCACTAAAATCTTGTTCGTCATGCAGTTTGTTTATCAATTAACCTGGAATTTTTAGATATTTACATCTAGCTTTTGCACTGTTTTTGACTCTTGTTATTCTCTGAGAGATTTAACAAATATCAACAGACACCAGATATATCATATCAATTATTTCTCCTGTAAATATTTAAATGTGGATCAGATGGAGACTTTCACCTGAGAAATAGACTCTAGTAATCTCTCAAAGAGTATCTCCTCTAGAGCTTCAGAAGAGATCTCAACGTCTCAAACAGCGCTCAGATTTGCCAGCATACTCTTATGTCAACTGTTCATTTGTTCAGTTTTTGTGCTCCTGACAAGTAAAATTTAAAGCGACAAGTATTACAATAGTATATACATAATGCTTTATTAACACTGACCCAAAATGAAAGTTCTTTCATTTACTCACTCATGTGCTTTTGAGGTAATGTCTGATTTGTTTCTTTTAGGTTTTTTTAATGATCCAGTTCACAAAATTATTCTACAGTTCTACAGTTCAATTCATCGACTCTTCTATGACCTCATCTTTTTTCTATATGCATGTTATTGATTTCGCTGTTCCAGTAATTTCCAATAATACTGTATTTTTATTTATTTAACGTAATGTTTAATCAGAATGTCATAACTGATAGACTTCCCTGGTGATGTACACCAGACATCTCCAAACATTTAGTCCGCATAAACCCACCCGTTTCTTACAATCAATTGCAAACTCGCATTCAGATCTGTTCCCATCCAATCAACAACTGATGAATAGAACAAAGTCCCACTCTCCTTTTTTTCTTTTTCACTCAGACTGCAATAGGGAAGAAAACATCTCACTCTACTGGCCTTAAAATATTGACTTTCAGTATCACTTTGAAAAAAGTTCCAGGGAAGCAAGAAAGTGATTTGGATGAACTAAGTTTTCCCAGCAGGCACAAAACAGGCACACAACGTCATAAGACGCTGATATTTGGTTAAATTTCGGTTGCGACGTCGGGTGACCAAAATTCAACGTAAATTCAACGTCTAATGTCAATGTTAAATTGATGTCCAATACCGACGTCAACTGACGTTGAGATTTTGTTGTTTTTAGGTTGTGCAACCAAAATCCAACGTTAAGTCAATGTCAAATTGACGTCAAATATTGACGTCAACCCGATTTTCATTTTCAACTAAAATGCAACGTCTGTCCGACGTCATGTCCAACGTCAACCTGACGTTACGTAGACGTCTGGTGCCTGCTGGGTTTCTTTAATGAAGCCACCTTCATTAAAAAAAAAAAAAAAAGCTCCTCTGAAAAGAACTGTAGTTGTAGCTGTAGAATGAGCGTGTGTTTTGGTAACAACTCTTGTCGGTGTCTTTATAAGACATGTAGCAGTAGATGTGATGTGGAAGTGCCTCAGACAGCATAAACTCACTGTGCCCCCAGAGAGCAGAGTTCAACCACACACTCAGAGCTAGAAACATTCCTCAACATCTGTGTGTGTGAGTGTGTTTGTGTGTCAGGGAGGAGGTCTGTCTTTTCTCCCCGGCCTGTTTCCTCTGTCGGCCCTGTTGTGTCTGCTGATAAGGCTCTGGTCTCTCCGTGCCCACTCCTCACACAGATTGCATTTGTTCGCTGGTGTGTGTGTGTGTGTGTGTGTGATCAGACAGGAGATAGAGAGAGTGAGTGAGTGAGGGCCAACACACCAAAAATAAACACTCTGCAAATTGACTCCTCCCACTGTGTCACATTAGGACCGAAATCTTTCTTTCATTTCATTCACACACACACCCAAATGCAATTATTCCCAAAAGAATAGAACACAGCAAAGGATTCTGGGTGAAGGGGGGTTTAAAGTGTGTGTGTGTGTGTGTGTGTCAAGTTCATCATTCTGTCTAACTCTTCAGCCTCACTAATCTCTTTAAAGGCAGAAGCAGGTTTAATTGCCAATAGCTGTTGCATATTTAAAAGATTTAATTTAGGCTGTTTGCGAGGGAGCGGCGGGGAGCAGTGCAGGCCTTTGTTTTGTGACTTGTGTGTGTGTGTGTATTTGTGTGTGACATGTGGCAGCCCTACAGACGGCAGGTGAGGCCAGGCGTGCTTGAATGGTATAAGATAAGACCAGCTCCTTTTCTGCTCAGATGGTTGGTCATTATCACGCCACACCACTCATTAACAAACAGACATTTGCATCTCTTCCGTTCATTATTCCTCTCTTCTCGCTTTCTGTGGCCCGATCCTGTCCATCGCTTCCCGTCTTTTCACCTTGGGCTCTTCTAGCCTTGCCTGTCACCTCTTTTCTTTGTCTTTTTCACATCTTTCTTTCTCCCTCTCTCTCCCTCTCTCTCTGTGAGCTTAAAGGGATACTAATATACTAATAAGGCTAAAATAACATTTAAATCTATACCGCAAATTTTGTATTGTAGTATTGTGAAATAGTATTGCAATTTAAAATATCTCTTTTCTATTTTAATATATTTTGAAAAGCAATTTATACCTGTAATGACAGCTGAATTTTCAGCAGGCATTACTCCAATCTTCAGTGTCACATGATCCTTCAGAAATGATTTTAATATGCTGATTTGGTGCTTAAAAACATTTTTATTATTATCAGTTGAAAACAGTTGTGCTGCTTAATATTTTTAGAGAAAAACGCATTTTTTCCCCAGGATTCTTTAAAGAATAGAAAGTTCAAAAGAACAGCAGTATTTATTTGAAACATAAATATTTTATAACATTTTAAGTGTCTTTATTGTCACTTTTGATTAATTGAATGCATCCTTGTTAAATGTATTTAGTGAAAGTATTCAAATGAAAACACAGCTATTCATTTTTCAAAAATAATTAAATAAATTAAAAAATAAAAATAAATAAGTAATAAATAAATAAATAAATAAACAAACAAATGAATAAAAACTTACCGACCCCAAACTTTTATAGTTTATTTAAAAATAATATAAATACATCAAATGTATTTTATATACATAAAAATCTCTTGAAAAAACTTGACTTATTTGATATATTTATTCTATGTTGTTCTTTTACAGATTGAGAGTCACAATGACAACAGGTAAATGTGAGTTAATTATGAAGGACATTTCATTTTTAGGTGACTCTATCCTTTAAATCTTCTAGGTTTATTTTCTAGGTTGTTGATCCCAGAACCTCACAAAGAGCACAACAGAAAGACAGAAAGCATGCTGCTGTATCTCTCCATCCCTCTCTCTTTCTGTTCCCCTGTGCTAAAGATTTATAAAGCCATCCATTCAAATCTGTCACTTTTATTATTTCAGCTCAGAGGAACGTCATCTCAAACATGCTCTTTAATGAGTCAAGGGGGAAAAGGTGATATGAATTATGAATCCTCAATCACTATACCTAAAATGAATTAAAAATGACCAAGTTTCTAAATAATTCCTGCCTTACCGAAAATCTGCTGCTCCCTTTCGATACTTTACTCGTACTGCATCTTGCTAAAGACGCTATGGGAAAAAGTCCTTTTTTCTCCTAAACTGAAGCCTTATTCAATCACGCAGTGTAACTGCACAGCCATCGGTTCATGCAGTGCAGTAAAGATGAACCAATTGCTCGGCAGCGATGCTGCACAAACCTATGGCTGCGAAGCCCGCCAAAGCCTGCTAGAATGGGCGGGGCCATCTGGCTATATAAGCGGCTGCTTCGCCACAGAATTCAGATTTCTTTTCCTTCAGCGACGACGACGTTCTTCGCTGATCTCCACTGACTGAAGAGCCTGCTCACCGTTGACACACCTCGCAGTCGAACGCAATCTCCTGCTCGACTGATTCGCAGCCTGAACGCTGCCTTCAGCATCGCACAGCAGTGATCCGGCTTCCCCTGCTGCCATCCGGCGCGCGCTATTAGAGCAAATTTCTAAAGAGCAAATTTTGCGCCGTTGTTGCAAATGCTGAGCCGTTATTATGGTGCGTGCAGAACTCCCCTGCACACCGATGACGGCCACCGTGAGTGCGTTTCCTGCTTGGGGAAATCCCACTCAGGATCCGTGCTCACCGAGAGGGAATGTTCTCATTGTGAGAATGTGAGTCTCGCCTCTCTGCGCTCGCGGATAGCTTTCTTTTCAGAAAGCGACTCCACCCCTCGTGCCTTCCCGTTTTCTTCCTCCCAGGAGCCTGTGAGGAAAAAACAGAGGGGCAGAGGATCACAGCGCTCGAATAAGAGCGAGCTTACGTCGGCTCAGGCCCCGTGTACCTCGCTCTCTCCACATAGAGAGGTTTCTCCCGTCCTTTTCACTCAGCCTGACCAGCATCCCTCTGCCATTGCGAGCGATCTGGTCTCGTTTGGGGGGAGTGACAATGAGCTGCTGGATGACAGCATGTCATTAGCAGCCTCGGATGCCGAGGAGCTGTCGGGCTCGACTGCCGACCCCGCCCCCTGCCGCTGTCAACAGTCTTTTTGGGCCAGAGGTTGAGGGCTTCAGTGAGCGTTTCACTGAGGCATAGAAGTCGTCCCAGGCCATGTGACACTTCCTGCCAAAACGCTCTAGCTCCGCAGCTGCCTCGAGTCGCCTCAAGTCTGCGCCGACTCAGCAGCCCTCGAAGCCCGCGCCTGCGACTGCCGCCACCGCCCAGCCTGCCAATCCTGAGCCTCGACGACGTTCCTGGTTGGCCAAACGCTACCCGTTACCGAAGCGACAGGGACCCCGGCCCAAGATAGCGCTGGATCCGGCGCCGCCGGCATCCTCCTGATCTAAAGGTCAGAAAGAGGAGGGGGCCAAGTCTCGCTGCAACCGGACCACCCCCCAAGCTACCTCTCATGAGCCGCCAGTCACCTCATCCAATTCCGGGTGCAGTTGAAAATGTGTTTGCTGCAAACTCTGGGCCTGTTCAAGCACCCAAGCGGCTATATGCTGTTATAGCGACCAAAATAAAACACAAACAATTTCAAAAAGAGAGCAGTTTTCCTCTTCCATTTCTCACGAGTGCCGTGTCCCCTTGCAGCGACCAGGCACTCGAACCAATCCAACCCCTGTCTTCCCGGGCCGAGGCGTGGCAAGCCATCCCCGGAGTGTCAGAGTAGGTTTTGGGGACAATAAAATGAGGCTACTCACTTTAGTTTGCTCGGAGACCCCAGCGTTTCGACGTAGTGGTCCCCACTTCGGTGCAGAGCGAGGACACACACGTCCTGCGTGCCGAGGTGAGAAATCTGCTGGTGAAAAGGGCATAGAGGTGGTCCTCCCAGCCCAGAGCGAGTCAGACTTTTACAGTCGTTACTTCCTTGACCCCAAAAAAGGATGGCGGCCTACGGCCCATCCTTGATCCAAGGCACCTGAATCGTGCCCTCATGAAACGGCCGTTCAGGATGACTACATTGAAACAGATCCTCTCGCAAATCTGCCCAGAGGACTGGTTCTTTTCTCTGGACTTGAAAGACGCCTACTTTCACATCCAGATAGCCCCCCACCACAGGCGATTCTTGAGATTTGCCTTCCGGGGAATGGCTTATCAATACACGGTCCTTTCCTTTGGGCTGTTCCTGGCTCCACACACTATTACGAAGTGCATAGATGTGGCTCTTTCCCCCCAAGACAGAAGGGAATCCGCATTCTCAATTACCTCAGCGACTGGCTCGTTCTGACCCAGTCAGAGGCGGAGTCATTATCTCACAGGGCCCTGCTCCTCAGCCACCTAAAATGCCTGGGGCTCAGGGTGAACGTTGCCAAGAGTGCACTGTTCCCCAGCCAACAAGTTTCGTTCCTGAGAACAGTGTTCGATTCAGTGTTTACAGCAGCTCGCGACCTCCTTCAAAGCCAGTGCCCCTCGCCCCCTCAAGAGGTTTCAGAAGCTGCTGGGCCTTATGGCTGTAGCGTCTCCAGTACTGCGGTTGGGCCTGCTTTGTATGCATCCCCTTCAGTACTGGCTGAAACCACGAGTTCTGACCCATGCGTGGCGTCATGGAGGCCTGCTTATCAGGGTGAACCAGGCCTGTGTATCAGCCCTGGCCCCCTGGAAAAATGTTCAATGGATGGAACAGGGCGTTCCTCTGGGAATGGAAGGAAGGTAGTCTTGACAGATGCATCCAACACGGGTTGGGGAGTTCTGTGCGAAGGGAAACCGACGTTTGGCCATTGGTCAAAAGCGGAGGGCAGTCTACACATCAACTGCCTCGAAATGCTGGCAGTATGTCGGGCCTGTCAAACCTTCCTGCCGGACCTGAGGGGACACCACGTCCCGGTCCGCTCGGACAGCATGACTGTGGTATCCTACATAAATCACCAGGGGGGACTGTCATCGAGGCGCCTTTTCGTGCTAGTAGAGCACCTCCTGGAATGGGCTCAGCTCAACCTGCGCTCGCTGAAAGCAGCACACATTCCAGGCAAACTGAACCAAGGAGCAGACATGTTGTCACGAAGCAAAGTCCCCTCAGAGGAGTGGATGCTTCATCCGCAGATGGTTCAGAAAATTTGGGAAATCTTTGGCAAGGCGGAAGTAGACCTCTTCGCCTCAAAAGACAATTCTCATTGCCCAATCTATTATTCCAAAGACAGGGATGCGTTGGCCCACGAATGGCCCAATCTCCTTCTCTATGCTTTTCCCCCGGTCGCTCTGATCCCGCAGGTAATCAGGCGAATCAGGGAACAGGAACGCAGAGTTCTCCTGGTGGCCCCGCTCTGGAAAAACCAGCATTGGTTGACTGAGCTGTCACAGCTGCTCATAGCAGCCCCATGGCCCATTCCCCTGAGGCGGGATCTTCTCTCGCAGGCAAACAGGACAATATGGCACCCCCGGCCAGAGCTGTGGGCTCTGCATCTTTGGCCACTTGACGGGAGCCTGCATGCCTCCCAGAGTATGTTCTAAACACCATTTCTCAGGCTAGAGCTCTGGCTACAAGGCGCCTGTACGCCATTAAATGGTCAGTGTTCTCCGCCTGGTGCTCAGACCGCGGCGAGGACCCATCCGTCTGTGACGTATCAGTGATACTGTCCTTCCTGCAGGAGCTGTTTGATGGGTGCTCCCCATCCACACTCAAGGTCTATGTAGCGGCTATAGCAGCTTCTCACGCCCCTATAGCGGGCCAGTCGGTGGGCAGAGACAACCTTGTTGTCCGTTTTCTGAGATGGGCCAGAAGACTGAACCCGCTCCGCCCCCTCACTGTCCCCACATGGGACCTGCCCACTGTTCTAAGGGCCTTAAGGGGTCCTCCCTTTGAGCCACTGTAGTCTGTAGGCCTCCGGTCCCTGTCGTTAAAAACCGCTCTGCTGCTGGCGCTAGCATCGGCAAAACGTATGGGAGACTTACAAGCGCTCTCTGTGAGCCTTAATTGCCTGGAGTTCGGGCCTGGTGACTCTAAGGTCATCCTGAAACCGAGGCATGGTTACATACCTAAGGTGCTCTCCACTCCGTTCAGAGCACAGGTGATTACTCTCTCTGCGCTTCCCTCAAAGGAGGACCAGGAGCTGAATCTACTCTGCCCTGTTAGGGTGCTGAAGGTCTACATCGAGCGTTCCGCCCCGTTTAGGCAGTCGGAACAGCTCTTTGTCTGCTTCGGTGGCCGCGCCAAAGGGCATGCGGTCACAAAGCAGAGACTTTCTAAGTGGGTAGTTGACACTATTCTGCTAGCCTACTCTTCCTTGGGCCTACAAAGCCCCATTGGAGTAAGAGCCCATTCAACTAGAGGTGTCGCCTCTTCCTGGGCCTGGTCTAGCGGCGTGACCACTGCAGAAATTTGTGCGGTGGCTGGCTGGGCCTCGCCGTCCACATTTGCTAGGTTTTACAATCTAGATATTCCTGCCTTACAGGCAAGGGTTCTTTCTGTATAATGGGCAAGTCCCTGCTTCTGCAGTACCATTCTGAGTGGAAGTTTGACTATAACATGTTCAAACCCATCAGAAGATTTACTTGTGCGCTCTCGGCCCCATGGATACTGAGGCTGTGCGAGTCCTTTTGAACGTAAAGGAAACCTTTTGTAACCTCTGTGAGCTTAACCTGCTTGCCTAAGGTGTTTGCTGTTCTTGTTCCCCTGGACCCTGAGGTGTCTAGGACAAGGTTACACATGTGGTTGTTCCTCTACCTTAGCACGGCGTGATTGTACTGTGTTCCCATAGCATCTTTAGCAAGACGCAGTACGAGTAAAGTATCGAAAGGGAATGTATTCGGTTATGAACGTAACCTCGGTTCCCTGAGATACAGGAACGAGTACTGCGTTACTAGCCGTGCCAGGTAGCTGCACGACTCAGTCATCGCTTCAGTTGAAGTAACCTGAATCCTGTGGCGAAGCGGGCGCTTATATAGCCAGATGGCCCCGCCCATTCTGGCGGGCTTTGGCGGGCTTCGCAGCCATAGGTTCGTGCAGCACCGCTGCCGAGCCATTGGTTCGTCTTTAATGCACTGCACGAACCGATGGCCGTGCAGTTACACTGCGTGATTGAATAAGGCTTCAGTTCAGGAGAAAAAAGGACTTTTTCCCATAGCGTCTTTAGCAAGACGTAGCACTCGTTCCCGTAACTCAGGGAACCGAGGTTGCGTTCGTAACCGAGTACGTTTAATAGTCATACACAAAAATGAAATCTCAACTTGTTTTCCAAAAGAAGAACTCCATTCTTGTTTAGATTCTCACATCATCTCAGGCCCTAAGCTACTTGATTTCTGTCCATCCAAACTAAATGTCTACACACTCTGAATGCTTCTCATTTCACAAATTTATAAAAAGAAAGCCCTGAATTTTGGTCTTTTTGGACCGAAAGATGAATGAATGTGGTATAATTCCAGTCAGATCAACAGGTTTAGAACTACTGCTCATGAACTCTGTTGAATAAAATCAACAGTATTACCCCTGACCTAAAATGAAATAATTGATAAAAAAGATACATATTCATTTTTTATTTTATTTTTCTAATATTGGAGGTTATCTGAATGATGCTCTTACATTTAAATATAAGTGAGTGAAAATATGACAAGCAAAATGAACTGTGAAAGGTGCAGCTCAATTGAGCTAACCAAATTTAGACATATCAAACATATAAATATGTGCTGATTTTTAAAAGCTTTTAAAATCCACTTGGCTTAAAAATGAACTGGCATGACACTTCTGAACATGATTAACCTCAGACAGCAAATCAGTCAACTGAAGCATTGCGGCCATTTGTGTTCAATGACCAGCTGACCTACAGTATGTGTCTGTTCATTTACAGCACAATACAGTTGACTGTGCCCAAACACGCACAAAGAGCATTTTTGTTCACACGTGTGAGGTAAGCAGTGAGGAAGACATCCTTCATATCAAACTCCTCCCAGCACTCTCATATTTACTGCTTCAGAAGAGACTCAATGTTCAGCACTCATATTTTTCACAGCTCTTCATTTCAGGGTGAATTATGACGCATATCGCACATCCCACTAATGAATTAAACACGTTTAAAAGATTTTTATTGCTTGTGACATCAATGCTATGCAACTCAGATGCAGTGTAACATTAATGTTAGAGAAAGTGCGTTGCGTAATGTTTTTCTTGGAAATGTACTAAGTGACACATCTTATGCAAGTGGAATTATTTAGGTTAAAGGCGCTATATTCCAAACATTTGTAGCATTTTTTCCCTGTAGTCTACTTACAATGTTAGTCAAGGTTTCCTGGTCCAAAAGCAGTCATAATTTATATCTGTTTCTTTCTTTTAGTTCTGTACCTTCAAGACTTCAATATTTACATGATCTCTGTTTTGATTAGCCTCTGCTTTCTTTCTTTCTTTCTTTCTTTCTTTCTTTCTTTCTTTCTTTCTTTCTTTCTTTCTTTCTTTCTTTCTCAATTTATTATCTCACTCTCTATCCATATTCTAAACATTTGTAGCATTGTTCCCTGAAGTCCACTTATTGTTAGTCAAGGTTTCTTGGTCCAAAAACAGTAATAATTTCTCATTTTTGCTTTTGGTGCTGTACCTTTAAGACTTCTGTATGTAAATGATCTCTGTTTTGATTGGCTTCTGCATGCCAGTGAAGTTTTTTTCTTTCTTTTCACTTTATTATCCTACTCTATCCAAGCATTTGATGTTTCTGAGCAGTGACATCAGCAGCTTATAAAAGATCTTGATGGAAAAACTGTATATGAATACAAAAAGACGAAAAGATGTTAACATGGAAAACAAACCCTGAGTCTATAAATAGGTGACACAGCGAGCGCATGGGCTTCATCGATCTGTCGAGGAAATAAGGAGAGACACGGGATGCAATGACCTCACAAACAGAAGCACGTCTCCAACTCCCAAAAACAAATAAATTTGCACGGACAAACAATCTTTTCAGACACATGGCTTTTACAGAGGGAGTTTTACCCATGCAGATGAGAGGCTGGGTTTGCTAGGAGAGCAGGTTTCATGTGGTGTTTCAGTTCGATTAGACAATGGAAAAGCGTGAAATCTGCTGAAACCCAAGTCCCACGTCTCGTTTGCGGTGTCAGATTTTGTCATTGAGTGGTCAGACTGGGGTTTATAGCTTATTGTAATACAGGCTTTTACAGAAGTGTCTGCCATAAACTTAGGCTAAATGGGAGTTTTAATAACAATGCATGCTTGAAACACATTTTCCTATTCTCATTAAAGCTTCATGTTTGTTTGTGGTGTTTACTGGTGCATTTTACAGGCTGTATTACTGTGTTCCTCTGTTAGATGTTTATATCAGCCCCTGCCCTGTGAGTCTGTGGTGTGTAGGAAGTTTAAGCACAGATAGATAGCACGTTAGAATAACATTTGCAGTACAAATTACTAATTGATATCATATTATAAAAGAATGATTTGTACTTTTTAACATGTAATTTATTCCTGTGATGGCAAAGCTGATTTTTTTGCAGCCATTACTCCAGTCTTCAGTGTCACATGATCCAAAAGTCATTCATCAATATGCTGATTTGCTGCTCAAGAAACAGCTGAAAACAGTTGCACTTCTTAATATTTTTGTGTGGATATATATTTTTTCAGCATTCTTTGATGAATAAAAAGTTCAAAAGAACTGCATTTATTTAAAATAGATTTTTTGTAACAATGTAACAATCAATTTAATGTATCCTTGCTGAATAAAAGTTCAGTAAATGTTCAGAAACAGGAAATGCTCACTTTTTCAGTGGCCATGACGCCAAAAGTGTTTTTCCCAATTATTTTCCGCATATATATATATATATATATATATATATATATATATATATATATATATAGTGATTTGATGGATCTTTCTCTTTAGGATTCTTGGTGTAGTTCTTCACACAGATTTTGGCTATTAAATGGCATATTTGAAAAAAAAAAATGAAGTTGAAATTATCCTGACTGATGCCTCAACAGAAACATATACCATCAATTAATAACCTTGCAGCTTGTGGTAGGTCTGTCTTTAAAGGTTTATACAGAATCATTAAAAATCAATTTCGCTCTGAAGAAAATAATAGGATTTTCCAGAATCCAGCTGTTGCACTCTGTTGAAATCCTACTAGTAATTCCAATTTTTACTAAATACATTTTCTGAGGTCTTTTTAATGTAACTACAACAGTAGTAAATTGTTTTGTGTTTGCTTGCTTGTTTGTTTGTTTTAAATTGCAGAACACCATTCCTAGTTTTCCGAAGCCTGGAAGCAACAAGAGAGACAGTGAAAGAGGTTAGCTGGATGTTTCGGAGATTATTAGTTAGAATATCAGCATGTCAGATGTCAGCCGCTGTAATGCGGAGGGGTTTGTGTGTGTGCATGTGTGTGTGTAAGCATTCTCACTGGGCTGTATTGATATTCAGATGCTTATCATGAGGGACTCCTACAGGGGTCTTTAATGTGGCGTTCTGATAAGTTGCGCAGTGGAGGCCATGAAGCATGTAAACGGCTGTCAGCGGATCCGCATCTCTGATCCGCCCTGTCAGAGCAGAATTGAGTTAGCACATAACGCAGGAGCTCATCCAGGTTATCTGATACAGGGAGATGTGTACACAAATGATGCTACGCTCACCGGGGCTCAGACACGCACTTCTCCACGCGCCGCGGATTTAAAGATGTGATTAAAGAGCGATAGAGAATCGGCCCATGAAAAGAATTGGAATAGAACTTCCCAAGAGGACATTTTCTAGGTTGACCAAAAAGCTAGGTTAGTGTGTGTAGTGTCTTCCTGCAGGCAGGTCTGCTGGCTCGAGTCTGTCTGAGGATCTTGACAGTGTGTGTTTGTGTGATAAATGCTTATCAGCTCATCTTTGTCCAGATGGGCAGCCCTGACAGCT
Source organism: Spinibarbus caldwelli (assembly GCA_039654775.1). NCBI lineage: Eukaryota > Metazoa > Chordata > Actinopteri > Cypriniformes > Cyprinidae > Spinibarbus > Spinibarbus caldwelli. The sequence goes on from CM077255.1 coordinate 9,063,980, forward strand.
CTATCTGTGCTAAATTTAATGTAGATCGTACTGATGCAAATGAGCAGGGGTTCAATTGGGATTTCTAGACCAGGGATTTTCAAGCTGTGTTCAAGGGATCGCAGTGGGGCACTAGGGGATGCAGGGATTTTTTTTTATTTTTTATTATTATTGGTATTATTAGTTCAAATATTTATAATATTTTAAAGTTGTAATATTTTCTAAAATGTTGAGATTTTATTACTGATAATTATTAAAAATATTTATAATAATAATTATGTTTAATACAGTAATGCAATTATTTTGTAATTTTAATAACATGCACTACTGTTCAAAGGTCTGGGGTCAGTAAAACTTTTTTGATGAAATTAATAGTTCTATTCAGCAAGGATGCATAAAAATGATCAAAAGTGACAGTAAAGACATTTATAATGTTACAAGATTTCTATTTCAAATAAACGTTATATTAATCAAAAAATCTTTAAAAAAAAAAAATTATCACGGTTTCCACAAAAACATTAGGCAGCACAACTGTTAAAAATGTTTCTTGAGCAGCAAATCAGCATATTAGAATGATTTCTGAAGGATCATGTGACACTGAAACCTGGAGTAATGACTGCAGAAAATGCAGCTTTGCCTTCACAGGAATAACTGACTGTAGTGCAAACTTTTGAACAGTAATGTATTTTATAGAATTCTCTCAATTTTCTCATATTTTCATAATTGGGAGTCATTGGCATCAAAAAATGTAAAAAAGTCCCCTAGACTAGATATAAAATGTCATTGTTCCTGCCCAAATGAAGCCCTCTATATGCACCATGTCTGCCATACAGACTCCCCAAACAACTGTAAACAGTTTATTCTTCCCCATCATTACACATACACATACATCCTCTCTCTCGAAATCAGAAGTTACATTTCTAGAGGCCTTTGTTGGAATAATGTCTCCAGCATTTTACTTTCCTTCCATCTAAATGCTTCATTCAAAAAAGGGGCATGTCAAATATGTTGTCAGTGCAGAGTAGACCTCGATCTATACGTCTAAATGAGTGTTACTATAAGCGTTATTTTACCAGCTAAAGTGCGCCAATGCAACTTTTCCATTTGAGCTATAAGACACGCATGAAAACTCTATAAAGACCTACCCAGAGTCTCAGCGGTTTGCTACAGGGTGCCAAACCACTCTGTTACGGACACCTTGCACATACCGTTCACTCTTGTAATCACTGACTGTCTGAGTCCTCTCGGCCAGTTCATTAAGGGAGTAAATATTTCCGTTTGGAATGGGGCAAGGAGCTGGAGAGCATCCAGGGAGCTCTCAAAGCAAGACATGAACCCGCAACTAAAACAGCTATTACAGGCCACTGCGTTGCCAAAGTCTACCATTTATTTAGCCAACAGAAACCCTAAAAGTAGATATTGAACCATCAGCACACCAGGTATGCGGTGAAGCGAAGCTGTGGAAACACAAAGTCTTCAGTGTGTGCATCAGACAATGGATAATTATAATAAAAATGAGCATTTTGTCAGCAACTCAGGAAACGTGGCTGAAAACCGAGGTCGGATAAGAAGTAGCAAACCCCTGTGAGGATAAACGAGCGCGAAAAAAGAGAAATAAAGAGCGTGAATGGAAGAATACGTTATTCAGTGGTGATTAAATAGTAGTTTTGTTCAGGCCCTGTCCAGATGTTGAGTCTATGTATTTTATTTTTACATTCTTGGCCTCTGGCCCGTATATATTTTGGATACGGCCCGGGAGTATATAATATCAGTGGAAAATGATGTGGTCTGGTACCTTTTAAATAACATTTCCGCCTTTTTGTGCTGCTTTCTTGTTTTTCTTTCCATGTTTTCTTTTATTTAGGAATCAGGTCGAAGAGGTGCTGTTTAGAAATGTGCTGAAAAGGGAGAGAGTTTGGAGCACTAGGGGATCGGACCACATTCCCCGCTCTCTCCGGACGCCCCGGCCCCCGTTTTTATCCGTCTTCAGAAAATATATGAGATAAAGAACAGGAAGTTGGGGGTCCTGGATGGAGGAGATCAAACCCAACTGTAGCCGGAGCACAGATTTTACACCTCAGAGTCTAATTTTGGAATCAGGTCGAAGAGGTGCTGTTTAGAAATGTGCTGAAAAGGGAGAGAGTTTGGCGAAGTCTTGGCGAAGTCTTGGTGAAGAGGGGATTACAGAGAAGGAAATTTGTGCCCCAGTTCTTGTTTTTCCAATTTTCCTTTTTTTTGTGATTTATTTCAGGACAAATTTGAGGGGAAGCCGGGTAAAATCAGCGCAAGAAAAGTTAATGGAGTCGTAACAGTGTGGTACACTCTTGGGACGAGGTATAAAACTCAAAGCCTGAGGTCTGGCCACAAACTCGCACACATACACATGGCCCTTTGAGCCAAGGTGACAGAATGAAGAGGTGTGGGAAGTGTGAGGTGGCCTGGTTTTAGGGTTTCTTTACTGTGTTTGACCGTGACTGTGCCGTGTCCCTCCACAGCTCAAGCCTTGATGAATTTAGCGGCTAGTGAATGTCATGCATAGGTTAAGGTGATGGGGCATGGGTTTCATAAGCATGTCTAGAGATGGATTCGGCTTCTATAGGTGATCAAAGTCCTTGAGCCTGACTCTTGCCTGCGATTATGCCTTTGAGAATAAAAAAAACACATTTATGGAAACCCATTTCCACCAATAAATAAATAAATATAGGAATTATGAGATAAAAGTCAAAATTATGACATAGAAAATAAACATTTTATATAATACTTATGACTTCAGTCGTAATTTTGTGCTAAAATGTTTACTTTTTATCTCATGATTTAAGGTTATGTCATAATTTTAATTTACCAAAACATGATATTTTTCTTATGAAGCAGAAATAGGCTTATGAATTTAGTTATTTTCTTTTTACAATTGTACTTAATGTGTTAAACTGACAGCTTTAGGTTTTTTTTACCTTTTAAATTAAATATATTTTTATATAAATTATATGTTTTGTGTTTTAGCATGGTGGAAAGACTGTACTGACCAATTAACAATTCAGGCACCAAATTATTTGTTTTATAATACACTTATCTGCATTGTAAAATGACAGTGATTTTAACGGTAAAAGACTGTAAAAATGCTACAGTACAAACCTATTAGTTGGTAAACACTAAGTTTCCCTACAATATACGGTGAAATACTGTATTGGACATTACATGTAATTTTATGGTAGTATTACGGTAAATAACCGTAAATTGACATTCCCAGAATTCCCTGCGTTACATTTTATATTTGATGTTTTTCCATTGAAATAGCTGTTTCTTCTTAGTTTTTTTTTTCTTATATATATATATATTATATATTATATATTATATATATATATTAGTATTTAAAAGCTGCTTGTGTTGAGCTTTGGTTCATCCTGTGACTTTCTCATCACCACCTGCATTTGGTGGTTATCAGTGTATTACAAAGGTACAAAACACATTTCAGTACTTCAATAGGTTGGTTTATTAACATTATATCAGTTAATGAAATTAAGTTTTTTAAATGTAAATTTAAGTTAAATCCGTAAAACCTAAAATGTTGCTACCGTGTTTTTTATGGTACAATTCTGGCAACCACAGCTGCCAGTTTTTTTTACCGTAAATTTAACAGAATTTTTACAGTAATGTTAATTAATCTGTGAATGTCTCCTTTTGATCCTCTTTACATTTTTAACTTAGCGTCAGCTGTGTATGTATGTAAGTATGCATTTATATTGCAGATTTAAAGATATATGTGTTCTATATACCTGCTAATCATAAACACTTTAAAAAAATCCACAGAGAGCCCATATGCCTCGGAAAGAAAATGTGTTTTATGTTTTACATCAGAGCAAAGTGAACAGGAAGAAAACAGATGTGCTAAAGGTTGAGAAACTTTGAGCAATCTATATGCAGGCAAAAGAGGGGAGAGGAGTAAGCAGCTGCCTGAAGCTGAGTTAGCGATAAACACCTGAAAAACAGCTCTCAACTTTCTTTTATTTGGAGCGCTAATGGAAGACTGCTGCCAGGAGTGGGAGCTCCCCGGTGCATTCCGTCTGTTGAGAGAGTATCTGTTCCTGCCACTCCAATTAAAGCAATCTACAGCACGAGAGAGGGGGGGAAGCCAGAGGAGTAGCATCTGGATCCAAAGCTCTTTCCCAGCCAAGTCACAATTGTTTAGTCTGAAAGAGAAGAGTGTCGGGGGAAACGGCTGTGTCTGTGTGTGTTGGGGGGTAAACGAGAGTGAAAAGAGAGAGACAAAGATAGAGAGAGGACGACTGTATGTGTACACACTGTTGTAGGGCACAGATGACTGCTGGTGAACACGTTTATAAAATGTGATGTCTCATTTCTGTGGTGCCATGAGATATGAATGTTTTTGGATAAGTAAATGCACATACTCTTAATGTCTCGCCAAATGTAACATCTGCTCAAAGGGTGGTGATGTACCTGCTCTCTCAAAGTCGCACACCAACAGACACATGTGATGTATTACACTTGATTTAATCAGCACATGTAGCTAACAGCTACATCATGTCCACTCAACACACAGCAAATGGCTTCTTTCAGTCAAAGCACACAACTGAGCCGCTCAGCCAATAATAAACATGTATAAAATAATGGTAACACTTTAGAATAGGGAACACTTATTCACTATTAACTATGACTTTTCCCTCAATAAATTCCTAATTTTCTGCTTATTAATAGTTAGTAAGGTAGTTGTTAAGTTTAGGTTATGGGCAGGATTAGGGATGTAGAATAAGGTCATATACAATAAGGCATTAATATGTGCTTAATTACTACTAATAAATGGCTAATATTCTAGTAATATGCATGCTAATAAGCAACTAGTTAAGAAACTCTAAAATAAAGTGTTACCAAAATAACTTAGTACACTTTGTGCTAAAATGTGTGATTTTGGTGTCAGGAAATAATTATTTGTAATTATTTCTGATGGCCTACAAGAAGAAGTTTCTAATGTCCACTTGACTATTACATACACTACTGTTCAAATGTTTGGGAATGTTTGCGTTTCATTATTTTTCTTTATTTTTTTGTCAACAGTTAGGAGTTCAGTTTAGTTCAGTCTCAGTTTTTGTGTGCACATTAGTAATCATAATATCACTCTCAGGAGTGTCAAACTTCTGTGTGGCCTTTTATTGATAGTGGGCGTCTAGGCCTGTGAGACTGACAGAGTGTGTTTGCCTGGAAGACATGTGGAGAGCGCTCGAATCCGCAGCAGACGAGGCTTATGGAACGCAGGGGTCAAGAGGACCTGCCCTACCCCTGAGGCCTGGACTCTAGGTCAGAGAACAGTGCTACTTCCGGCCCAAACAGTCCACTCGTAAACACCTCATTCTCTGAGACAGGGCGAGCATGTGAGATGTGCCTTGTCTTTGTAAGAGATTCTTTGTGAGAGTGAATGCACGGGTCTGTGTGAGATTATTAGTGTGTGTTTTTGCAGTAGTGAGAGAGGGGTCGAGATGGACCATATGTGTGTGTGTGTGTGTGTGTGTGTGTGTGTGAGAGAGAGAGAGTGTTAATTGCTGTGCGCCTTCCCATGCCCCTGCATTCAGTTGAGATAAATGCATGCTTTGTGGATGCACTGTGCAATCTTTGTGTGTGCGAAGTGGTGAAAAACAGTGGCTGTAAAATCAAAAATAAAAAGAAGTTGTTAGCAGGTATGGAAGATATAGTGGCACATGAAATGACCGCATGAGGAATTATGTGACTGTATTACTTCAATGGAAATACGTGTTTGTGCAGAAAATACTAGGCTTGGAGAGACAAATCTGGCCCACTTTAAAAGATCGGCCATCTGTTTTAATCTGACAATTGTGCTAAAGATTATGAGAAAAAAAAAATGAAAGCTCCTTCTTAATTTTTTCCCCAACTTTTTTCAAACACCGTTCCATCAGGGCAATTTCATATTTACATTTATGCACACTATACATACATACATATATATGTATGTATGTATTTATGTATGTATGTATCTAATTAAAATTAAAAGACAAAATTTAAATTAATTACACTTAATTAACAACATAATTAACAACATAAAACATTTCAAAATTAATTAGTATGAACTTTTAATAGAAAATTTAAATTAAATTCAATAGTTTTAATGAATGCAATTTGTTACATGTCAAAGCAACTATTTGTTTTGGCATTAATTAAACAAATTTTGTACTTAGAAAAGTTTAATTAATAACTAATTTGTCAGGAACAACTTTTGTCAGGAACATTTCTGCTGAATCACTTCCTGTCACATGGGAGTGTCTTCCTAAAGTCATCCTTGTGTCATGATGGTTTCATCATCATAATTATCATCCTCACAGTCATGCTTTCTCATATATATTTCCTGCAGCCTCCACAGTGCGACCATCACAACTTGCAGTGTGTTCAGAAACCAGACAATTAAACTGAGTCCATGGGATTAGATTTAATGGCTGTAGGTAGTGCTTCCTGTCTAAAGTGGATTATCCTCAAGGCAATAAATGAAAACCCCATTACAGAAATGGCACCCATGGCTGACACTGTACTCGGCCATCATCCAACTCTATGCCAGCCTAAATACACACCGGCCACAGTCACAGGCCCTTATTAGACAGTGGAGAAAAAGTTATATAATTCTTTGGTACTGATCCCAAGTTCTTCAGACCCAAAGCAGTGCTGTACTTCTGATTTCTCCATGGGTTTTTACAGAGGTGAATTACTTTGCTACAGTAGTTCACTGTTAAACAATGACAATCCAGTCGCAATATTAGTTTTATCAGGCTGGCAAATGCCTGATATAACATTTCTCAGGGATGCGTATTTCAAAATAAAGCCTACTAAGAAATATAAGCTAAACCAAAAAAAAAAATAATAATAATAAATAATAATAATAATAATAATAATAATAATAATAATAATTGTCTTGTTCTTTCCTGCAGTGACTTATCTCATATTACAACTAAATTAGCATTTGTTACATCACAGCCATTACGTGGTTTACCACTTGCTAGTTAGTTGCAGGTGTTACCAGGAGGAAAGGAATTCTCATTCTACAGAGCATTTGATTGGACAAAAAGTTTGTGAAGTGCAATTTGGCTGTAAGTGTTTATTGTGCCCAAAAATTAAAATTCTGTCATCATTTACTCACCCTCATGTCCTCCTTTGTGTTTAACAGAAGAAATTCAGTCATACAGGTTTGGAATGACGTAAGGGTAAGTAAATAAGGAGCATTAACACACACAGACACAAAAACATGCATTTTTGCGTGCATTAATACCAGATGAAACACCTTCGATGTGTGAAAGAATTAGGTGGTCTCTGAGCAAGGTAGTCAACAGCTAAAAAAAGCAAATATGAATATCTTCTCTAATGTTAAAGGCTACAGCATTTTCTATTCGACCAAATTGGAGCTAGCCACAGGAGGTTAACATTATACAGTTAACCTTCTCACACTCAAAAATGTATATGGTTAAACATGCATGCGTCTGCCCAGCGGCACAAAAAGAAGGAGAAAGATAGCAGGGTAACCGAAGCCTAAAAGGTAAAGAGACAGAGGTAATGGCTCCCTGATGAAATCTGATAAAAAGCAATTGAGCTGAAGCATGCGTGCTGCCTGGAGCCACACCTGAACTGTACGTGTGCACGTGTGTGAGTGCATGCATGTGTCGGAGGGGCTAATCAGCGCGGCGCTGAACACCCTTAGAGACAGGTGGAGGGATGTGTGTATGTGTGTGTGTGTGTTTGTGTGTGTGTGTGTGTGTGTGTGTGTGTGTGTGTGTGTGTGTGTGCAGTGGCAGGCCGGCCCAATGGGGGGCTTCCAGAGGTCTAGCTAACTAATGAAGCGCAGAAAATTAAACTGGCCTCCCTCTCCTCCTCTGGGCGGCTGTGGAGACAAAGCACTCGACTAGAGTTTCACATTTGCTAGGGTCTCATCAAAGCTCACACTGAGGTATTTCCACCCCAGAGGGACGGTGCTCTAAATAAGAAATAATTACTCTTTTTTTTTTTCTTCTTTTTTTTTGGTGCAAAGCAAGCCTTAGATTTAGAGCTACGCAATTAATCTATAAAATTGTCAAGATTACGATTACAGCAGCTTTGATTACCTTTTAAGAAGTGTTGTTTACACCGCTGCTTAAAAATTTCAATTTAGATGTTTCTTTTGCATTTACCTTTTTTTGCATTTATACATTATAACCAATCACAGACATGTAAGAATCCATGGACAAAAAAGACAAAAATTAAATTTTTTGTTATTTGTGTGGCCAAAATGCTAAGATCCACGATACTTTTCCTGTGGAGTCTTAACCTTTGTTCTTTAAATATTCAAATGTACAGAATTCAATATTTTAGTCATCATTCAATATTCATACAAATCAGTTATAAATGGCATTTAAATCCGTTTAAATTTGCTTTGTTGAGCCAGTTTCAATCAGTCTAATCAGTCTTAAAAGAATCAGCAGTTGAGTTTATTTTGTTTTTAATCTGCATTGTCAAAGAAATAAAAGTTAAACATTAAAAAAAATAAAGAAAAGCAATAATTTGTATTAAATATTGAGGTAAATGATCAAAAAATAATCATACAGTACGTGTATTGAGAATGCGAAAGGTGGCGTGTAAGTTTGATTGTGAGTTTGGCTGCGTGTTTCATTTGAAAGTGCAGTGGATGAAAAGCATTTCCTCTTCTTTTCCTCTCTGCTGTAGTTAGGAGGTCTGTTTTTGCTCAGTGGCTACACAAATAACAGAGCTGTCACTGGGAGTATCTCCCAGGTACACTTTATCTTCCCCAGCTCTTGAGAAAGAGGTTTGACCTCTATTTGCAAAGGTAACTGAGAGTGTGTTTATTGCAGCTGTGTTTTTTCCAGGCACAGGAAGCAAATACGGAGTGGTGATACAGTATGTGTGGGGAATCAGCTACACATAACATCCACATTATGTCAGGTATTTTATAAACTCACACACAAAGGTCCTTTATTTGCCTGAATGTCCTCCAGAGTCTTTGATTTATGAGAATTTTTAGAGTGAAAGCCAGGTATTTGCAAAAAAGGATTGTGAAAAATAGCTATTTTCCTTAATAATGATAGTGTATTAGCCGCCCAAACACTGTCAAACCTCCAGCCATTGTCGCCGTTATGAGATCAACAGCAACCACTTTTAGCGTCTATTGACCAACAACTGGGAATCTATTTTGTGCCCCTACATTGTGGCTTCACAATATATGTTGTCTTCCCCGGCTCTCTCCTTATTTTCTTCTTTTGTGCAGTTTGCGCACGTTAAGGTAGACATTGTCAGCCGCTACCGCTTTTTATAATTGCAGTCTGAGACCTATTGGGCCGAACAGATTGATTTTTTTCATTTGTTGAACCGAGAAGCCTTGTGTATTTGCCGTGATTCAGACCCTACATCACCCACCCACCCTGCTTGCTTCTTACAGGCTAACTTTGTCACCATCAGAGCAAAATACTGTAAAAGGAGAAGAAAAGAAGTAGGGGGTGAAAAAAGAATGTTGCCATTCTTCGGCATCTCTTTATGTTCTGCTTTAGCATAATGGTTTGGGTGTGATCTGAAAAGAAAGCAACACTAAGTGCAATATATTTGATTTGATGTGGAGCTTTCTTCCAGTGTGAGGCCTTGTCCTTGGTCAGTGAATGGTACATTGAAAGTTTATGGATGTTTTTGGAGTAAATCAAAAGATGCCTGCCTTTTTTAAGGGGTTTGTGCAATGCATTTTTGTGTAAATGCTTGTTTGGATACCAGTGAGTTCTTTTAGGGATGTTTTTAGTCATTTTATTTTGTAAAGGCAAACTCCCCAATTGATTTAGACAGTAGATCCCTGGTTGTAAGGAAAAATACAAACCTGAAGCTCAAAGACAAGGCCGCTTTGAGCATCACCTTTCAGCCAGCAGAGTTCTCCCACTTATGAGGCTCTGCGCCATTCAGTATATCAATAATGCTTTACAATCCGAGCACCTGGAGGGATCTTGCCTTCTCTGAACCACAAAAGAAAAGACTGAAAGAAGATGACTTTGGCTTGGAAACCTGAGAGGAATCAAAGTAGTGGACCTGCTATGAAATTGGATAAAAAGCAATTGAGTGGAAGCATGCAACAAGAACAAAGAGACAACAACAGATCAGAGCAATGGCATTGCGGCATAGGGTCGAGGTGGCTGGCGGCAAATCTGCGATTAAAACTATCTGCTATTGAATTTAAATGCTCCTTCACACCTATCTGTGGTTCTATACCTTGGTGTGAATGAACAGCTGCTTTCTCTTGCACCAATGCCGCCCTGTCTCTTCAACTGCTGCTCAATGGCTGGACTCCCAAGCAAGGGGTCAAGGTTTGACTAGTTAACATGGTCCAGATTGTCTATGCTAGTAGAATGCTAATGGATAGCTTTAACCAGGTATTAATCCTTGTTTCCGATGGAGCTGGCACACTCCTCAAGAGACTAATACATTTCTGCTGTATATGTTTTTAGTCATATTTTTTTAAATGTCCTTTTAAAGTGCCCCTAGTATGCTATTTAAAGGTTCTTGATTTTGTTTTGGAGGTCTCCTACACTAGGTTTACTGCATCCAAGGTCAAACAACACTCATTTTCTCATAATACACATTGCAGCATTACCTCTTTTCTCACAGTTTCCGAAACGGTTTGCTCAAGGTCTCTCTAAACCCCTCTTTTCCAAGAGCTTACTCTGCTCTGATTGGTCAGATGGTCCATTCTGTTGTGATTACTGTACTGTTTGCAGCACGTATTGGAAACAAAACACCCATTACCATATCTGAATTTCAGATCTGGAGACTTCCTCAGCAATTGTATACACTCTGATACGAACTGTAACAGTGGTGTCGGTTGTACTGTATTAATTTGAGCCTGAGTCCAATATATATTGTAGACAGGGCCCCTTCTGTGAAATTGCGGTAACAGCGTCTTTTATGAATCAACTCTTCAAGGCCTCAGCTACAACTATATTGTTTGAGGATAGGTCAATTTTTTTCATGGTCAGCCAATGAAGACCACGGGGTGGGCATTATGCGCATTTGTAACAGTTTTTTTTTTGTAGGTTTGTGTAGGAAATAAGGCTGGATTTTCTGGCGACTCGTTTCAGGATGTTCAAAATCAGTTCTTTCTTTTGAGATACAGTAACTTGCACTCTTATATATGAAAGTTTGTTGACCTTTTACATTCACAGACATCTGTGCTACACACTACATAAGTAATATCTGAAAAAGCATAACGGGAATTTGTCACTATTTCATCTTATTCATTAATTTTAGCACAATTTTAATTGTAATTCATTCAAATTAACTAAAATTGACTAAAATGGCATATCATTTTAATTGACTAACATTTATTTATTATAATTTTCAGATTACACTAATCAAGACATTATTGACTATAATTGGATTATTTGAAACAATCATATTTTTTTTCTAGATTTTTTTTCTTATTGCATTTCGCCATACTCTGAGACCCCTGAATCTCATCCATCTCTTGTGGCCATTCTCTTTCTCCATCCCCTCTTTCTCTCTCTCCTCAGTCTCAGGGCTGTGCACATGAGAGTGCTTATTGAAAAGCAGTTGATGTTGCAACTGGAGGATCACATACAGTTACTGTGTTAGCTGTGTCTCATACACAGCTCTACCCACGCCCATGAAAACTGCTCCTTCTGTACCGCATCTGTATCGACACCTCGTTAATGATCTGATGGTGTGTTGATGGAGACTGTTTTTGGAGAACTATTTTTGACTTCTGCATGAAAATGAACATCTCTCCCAACATTTTGCAGCAACGACTGCTTATGGACCTTCTCATAACCTCAACAACAGTCTTTCATGCACTAGGGTGTTAAAGCAAAATCAATATACTATACGTATGTTTTTGCTTGCACAATTAAAAAAAAACAAAAAAAAACAAAAAACAGATGGATTGGTAACATCCACGGTGCTATATTATATTATATTATATTATATTATATTATATTATATTATATTATATTACATTATATTATATTATATTATTTCTTGGCATCATAGTTTAAACAAGTAAATGTATTATATTATAATTATGCAGTATTATTTTATATTTGATTATTTGATTAAAGTAACATGCATTTTTCTCTCTGCTGTTTATGACGATGATAATTTTATAGTCATTTTTCTGCTCCTCCATTAACCCCTTTGCATTTACAACTCAAGTGATTCCCTCAAAAAGTTTTGTGCTCCCATGAGCAAAGAAAATGAAAGTTGTTTTAGAGGCAAAGTCTTTGTATTTTAATGAAAGATTGCGAAGACAAACCTTTTTGCTTTAGAATGATTTGTAATGATAAATTGCTCACAGTAACACCAGGAATGTGTATTTACAAAGTAAACAGGATCCATTAAGATTTCACATTGACCTTAAGCGCACCAAGGTGGTGAAAACTGGTCTCGTCCACACTGGCTGGATTACTCCTCGGCTGCGTTTCTTTCATCCAGGCCCTTCTCACCCCAACTCGCGATAGACAGAGAGACGGAGCAGTAGATTAGAGAAGGGTTCTGCTCCCGTCTGACGGGTTTAAGACACAAAGGTAAGTTGGGCCTGTGATTCCAGCTTTCCCTGCAGGAACTCTCTCCACACTCCGTCAAACTCAAAGCTAGCTGCGTGCAGGTAACACAAGTTTGTATAAGAGTTTGCAACAGCGTAAACCAAACAAAACATGAAACGCCGCTCCAGCTTCGTTTCATCTGTGTAAGACTCCCGGGCTGTTTGGGAAGAAGAAAGGAAGTTATTTTTCTCTGCTTTTTTCGCGTGAAAGACTTTCCTTTGACAGATTGGGTAGGAAAATGAAGAGATGATTGTTTTAGAGGAATGTTGTTGGTTCAATAGCAACATTAGTGTAGCCTGTTCAAACCGTGCGCTTGCAGATAAACGCACACTCCCTTTTAAAAGTTTGCACAACTTGAGCCTGATAAGCAAACATCCTTTTCAGTGTGTTCATTGGTGTGCCTCAATGAAAAGTATTTCCGCGTTGCAGCATTGTAAAACCTGGGAAAAAGTTAGAGCTGTTTGAGCGCAAAAAACGGAGGCCTGTTTCTCTCCCCGTACTAGCTTTCATCATTTACCGCAGTTTTTCAGTAAATAAGACGTGGTCTTTGTAACCCCTCTTCCCCTTTTATGATAAGACTTAAACAGAGGTCTGCGTTCCTACATTTGTACACACATGTGTGCTCGCACACTCAGATACTATTGTTACCGTGGCTATAATTGCTAAAAGACAATTGCGGCTGTCTTTGTTGGCTTTGTTGTCAGTTGGGTGCCATGCTAACCGCAGCACGAGAACTGTCTTCATGTTATCTGCCTTGATATAGGAATTAGCAAATTATGCAGAGAATTCATTTCAATACATTTGGCCAAACGAACAGCTTATGTGAGCAGGCCTATAGTCTCCAGACTATTTTCTGTGCTGAGAATGGATTCAAATCTGGTAGAATGTTTAATGGTAATGGTATCACACTATTATTTTATATTTACTATAAAATTGATAGTTACGGGCTTCTGGTTGGTCAGTATTCCAGCACTCCAATATAGCTAAAATCCACAATTTACTATCAGTTATGATGTGAAATATGTCTCAACATCTTCTAGCACCTGGAATTCCCTGACAGTCTCCCATCCAAGTACTTACCAAATCAAACCTTGCTTAGCTTCCGAGACCAAATGAGATTTGGGATGCCAATGTTCGGAAACACCATCTTCCAGCAAGGATTCTATTCCATTTTCTATACACATTATATACCATATCGCTTTTATAGATGTTATAGTTTTTATTTCACCAAATCAAACTGAACCGTCTGAAACAGTTTGCGGCTCGAGCAGCACAGATCTACAAGTTACTCAATCAAAACTAACTTTTGGACGTTACTGACAGTTACTCCGACTCAAAATGAGCCAATATACTGGTATATATGACCTGTGATGCTGGTTTTTGCCAATTCATTCAGCATTCCAGTTCCTCCAACAGTCACTGAACTGAGAAAACAGTTCAGACTCGGACTGAAGGCCGATGAGCCGGTGACAAGGGAACCGACCACTTGAATGAAGGGGCGAAATGAATGCTTTTATGGTTACTAATTGTTTATGTAAAAAGGTAAGCTGATGAATAATCATTTATTCACTTCATATGATTTAGACATGTAAAACATAATTTTTGAGTGCTTTAATAATTGGAACGGTCCAAAAGAACCAGTTTGCGAAAAGAATCTGACTTTCCTGACAAAATATAAAAAAACATTATAATATCCCATGCCATGTGTTTGGATTGTCATTGCACGACATGCCTATAACAACACCCCTTAGCCATGACTGTATTCAGAAAATTAATTCAGCATGTTTCTGTTTATGGGTGACTTTTAACACATTCAGAAATTACTGTTAAACCATGATAGACTATACAAAAATGCAGCTTGTGTATTGTGTGTATTGCATGTTGTTTGGTTGATCTGAGGTGTGAAGATCAGACTTCTCCTGTTTATACCCTCAGCTTTGTGTAGTGTTACTCATAGGGTGTCCATTTCTGGCCAGTGGCTATGAGAGCTGAACTGTGGGTGTTGAGGTAATGTCAGCATTGGGAAGAATTATAGATATTTTTTTTTCGTGCTGTTAGATGCCACACTATCTTCTTTTTGTGACGACACTCACCCAAGGCTTGTTTGTTAGGTCGCCATTTGAAATTCATACTTCGCTTCAGATCTTTAGGGCCTTGAGCGATGTTTTATCTCTGAGTGTGTGGCGAGTCTTCCGTCTTGTTCTTTTAGATGTGACTGTGCGTCCGCCCATTTGGTCTTATTTTTGTTTGAATTGTCAGTCAGCAACATGTGTCATTTATCAGTGTTTGTGGAGAATGAAATCGTCTGTGAAAGAGTGAAAGCCAGCATTTTGCCTTAATGATGTTCGTAGTTTAGATCCATATGGTGCATTTGCTGTTAACAGATTAGCATACTTTCTCTCAGTCATATATCACACACGCAGAGCATTTATGGTTTACCACAGTTATTGATTTTACTTCGTTAAGGGTCTCATTTTTCTTCCTTCACATGAGGTTCACATGTGTATCTCCAAGAGGTTTCATGTGGCTTTATTTTTGTTCTGTTAAAGTAATTTTCGTTAAATGTAAAATGATCTGAATATGCAGATGTGCCATTTTGACAAGCAAGCACTTTGATAAGGTTTGATTAATAATAATTAACATATTAACCTTACAGTAATTGTCTGCCACACTGAGAGACATTATTCACGTTTGAGTGTACATGGCATTTTAGCCTTGTTCTAGCCTTACTGCTAGAAACTTTTTCCTTAGTGGCTGTTCACTAATAGGCGTTATTAGTTCTGGTTGCTGAAGTAATGGTTATATATGTCCCCGAACACGTAAAATGTTTATTAAAACTATGTTTATTTAAATGTTTATTAAAACTGATTAAACAATTAATTAAAACTAACTATCAGCTCCTTGTCCTTGGCTCAGTTCTTGGCTCTTTGCAAAAAGAATATGTCCATAAAAGAGATGGTTCACTGAGTCAATCTGAGTCTGATTCGTGAATGAATCATTCAGAAAGATGTTGGCTGCATCTAAATATGCATATTTTCTTACTATATGGTAGTGGTAATGACAACATGATGAATGTAGTATGTCCGGATTATATTCATACTATATAGAACATATTTTTTTGAACAGCTCAGAAATAATTTCTTATTTACAAGAAGTACCTATGCTATTTTGGATGCAGCTTTTTTGAATTTTTATTGAAAAGATTTAACTCATAACAATTTGTTTATGAACCAGTCATCACTAGATGTCCCCCTGAATTTAAGTAATTTTGCCTCTGTCTTTACTGTGTGTATGTGTGTGCATAAAAGTGTGAATAGCACAGAAAAACATTTTGTAAGAGTTTGTGCATGTAGGTTTGAAATTCATTTGGAAACTCAAAAGAAGATTCCAGAATATTCTCATTATGTGTGTAGCATGTTAGCACTTGTTTCTTTGAGTGACAGCTCTTGTAGCTCTAAATGCATCTCTCACACTACACACCCTTCAATAATACACTTCTTCAGTTTACACACAGTCTCCACATCATTTCATAAGTATGTCATAGGCAAAATACACTTATGATACCTAATAATACTAATGCAACTGAAAAAGGCAGATCAAAATTGGTATATGCGTGTCTCTGTGCTCACCAAAATAGAGACATCAACTCTGTCTAAAAATATGAGCACTCATATTAGTACCAATTAACTCGTGCACTGTGGTTTATGGTTCATAAATTCAGTAAACAGGGCTTTCAAAACATCTTTATTACACCACGATGCCAAAAACTAGCTCAATGGCTGTCCGATGGAGATTATTTATTATTTATTTACGACATCCACATGACAGTTTTACATCACAATCATCTGCTGATGATGTCATCACACAGCAGATCATAATGCAATAGTCGGGTTCAAGAAGTAAAACTCTATTCATGTTCTCCATAGGGAAATTGATTTTAACAATAACTTATAAACCTTTAAAGAAAGACCTACTCTGAGTGCGCATGGTTGTTTTAATAATGGTAATGATGGCTTTTGTTGAAACCATCCGTTTGATTTTTTTCAGCTTCTTTTTAAAATAATCATGCTTAATAACTGAATTTGTCAACTACACTACATAAAGGTTCTATATTGGCATCTGTGGTTCCATGAAGAACCTTTAAGGGGATAGTTCACCCAAAAATGAAAATTCTGTCATTAATTACTCATCCTCATGTCGTTCCAAACCCGTAAGACCTTCGTTCATCTTCGAAACACAAATACGTTTTGTGCACAAAGAAAACAAAAATAACGACTTTATTCAACAATTCTTCTCCCTGGAGTTACGTCTTCTGCCATTATCGAGAGTACTATGACGCATGCATGTACGCTTCGTAAAATTACCGTTGAACCACTGATGTCACATGGACTGTTTTGATGTCCTTACTACGTTTCTGGGCCTGGGAACATTTCAGTTGCGTTGCTGTCTATGGAGGGTCAGAAAGCTCTTGGATTTCATCAAAAATATCTTAATTTGTGTTCTGAAGATAAACGGAGGTCTTACGGGTTTGGAATGACATGAGGGTGAGTAATTAATGACAGAATTTTCATTTCTGGGTGAACTATCCCTTTATAATCCATAGGATCTTTCCATTCCACAAAAGGTTCTTTATATTAGATTCTTCAAAAGGTTCTTTTAAGAATTAATCACTAAAAGGTTCTTTGGGGAACCCAAAAAAAAAAAAAAAAGGTTCTTTGGGGAACCCAAAAAAAAAAAAAAGGTTTTTCTATGGCATCGCTGAAAAAACCCTGTTTTGGAACTTTTATTTTTTAGAGTGAATGATGCCATATAGAAGATTCCACCAATCAGTCACAGCAAGCAAATAGTGCCAAACATTTTGCAGGAAATGCAGACTCCCATGAATCACCCAAATTACACAATCGAGTTGGTTTTGCTATGATATCAGAATACTGTCATATTTTGCAATGAACTTGGAAATATACAGTTTCTCTAGGTAAAATAAACACTCTTTAATTAATACTTTTATATTTTGCCATTGTTCTTAATTTGGTTTTTTTCAAAGCTTCAAGGGATTGTAGTTCTTTCACTCACTAAAGGTTAAGTACACAGTCTTGTACTTTTGTCTTTATCTCTTGAAATACTTGTTTGCTTTAAAAATAAAAGTTTGTAAAATTGTGATTCAACTGGTAACTGGTTTTAAAATTTGTGATTTGGTGGTAAAATATGTGGAGGATGGGGTTCGGGACCCCCAAAAGCCTTGACACAATTCGAGCACTCCCTATTATTAATCGTAAAAATGTTTCATCACTCATTATACAGTATCTCTGTTTTTTCTCTTTCCGTCTGTGATTGGTGAGGTGAAACGCAGGTCAGTGTGTTACTCATCAGACTGCAGGAAATGACCCACTTCCTCTGACTCTGGATCAGCGGGGTCTTGTACAGCTGAGTCAGATCACTCACCAGCTTCAAACCAGCCTGTTTTGTGCTGCTACTGTAGATCCTGACAGAAATATCAAATATAAAGTGAAATATGTAGTGATTTGGTAAACGTTTATAGTCCACACAGCTCAGACACATTGACAGAAGAGTAAACATCTCTCCAGTGTGTCCCAGCAGCTCCGGAGGACCAAAGGCCAGGCCGAAACATCTGTTTTACAAATACAGCTTCACAAACAATGTAACATGCCCATTTGTAGATAAACAAATAATGCTGTCAAGCTGTCTGGAGGTTTCCTCCAAATGTGAAATGACCGTTTCCTACATTCAACTGTCAGAACAGGAGCGTGTAACATGCTGAAGTGTGTACAGATATGCAAAGGGTCGAGGCTGTGGCTGTCAGCTAGCCGTCAGCCCCGAGTGACGATTCCCCCTTCGATGTCAAGTGGAGGCCCTGGAGGGTGTGTTGCGCTCACCATGTACAAAATCATACGGCGACCCCCTCTCTCTCCCTCCGCATGAGACAGCTCGCCATGCCTGGCAGGCCTTTAAGGAGCCCCCTTTAAAGACTCCCAGAGGGAAAGGCCATCAAAACAATTTGGAGGAACCGCAAGCACACTGTCATCCATGAGACCCTCAGACAGAATATCTCAATGGACTACTCATGGTCTTGAATAGAAAATGGTGGGGTATTAATATTAAACAGGGGTCTCTAATAGAATCCTGACCAACAGCAGGACGGGGATGGGGGATTTGGGCCAAATATGCAAAACTAGGATGAATAGAGTATTTGCATACACATGTAGATGGCAAGAGGCAGTGGAGCCACTTAACATGTGCTTATTAGCTGTGTGTGCATGCATGTGTGTATTTGTAAGTGTGTGAGTGGCAGCCAGTTTGGGACAGTCTTCTTTGTATACCACAAATTAATGTGGTTATGAAACAGATTGACTAAATTCTGGTTGGTTGAGCTGTTCAAAGCCATAAATTGTTCATAAACCAAGTTAGTCCTAGGATTATTGTTCATAAATTTAACTACAGATTAAACATTGGATATATGCACTATCTAATGCACTTCAAAAGTTTCATTAAAATGTCATTTTCAGCAGCAATTAAAAAAAAATAAATAAATTACTGATCTCAAACTTTTGAATGGTAGTGTGTGTACACGTGAGACGTGGAAGAATCAGTTTTTTATTGATGTCGGGTTACCAGGTGTGTGTATATGTGAAACCAACATCCACAGCCACATAAAAGGCAACATTTTAATAGCTGGAGAATTAGAGTTGGCACATCACATCAAGTTGATATTTAAACCACACAAGAGAGACAGTCAACAGATGCCAAGTAGTGCATATTGTGTCTTTACAGGTGTATTTACAGTCAGTTCACTGCACTTGTGCGATTGTTTTGAGCGCAAAAGGGCTTGTGTTGAAGGAATAATAGTGGAGTGAATAGCTTATTAAAACCTGTGTTATTTCATCCAAATCTGAATTTCTAAAGATATTTATTTAGATAAGATTATTTTATTGATATTGTTTTTTTGCTTTTCTTTTCTTTTCTTTTTTCTTTTATTATTATTTATATATATATATATATATAATATATAAGTTACTTTTCACAGTGATCTTAAAAAGTTTCTTTGGCAATGATCATCTCATTTCGCAAGTTTTAGGTATTAACTTACTATTATGCTTGAAGTAGTTCAACTGAAACACACATATTCACACATGAACACACACACTCAAATGCAAAGGCTTCTAAACACTACCAAGTATAATAACTGAGTTTGCCTTAAAGCAAAAGTTCCTTTTGTCTGTCTAAGCTCTTAGCATCTACCTGCCCACTTAGCTACATATAGTCATATCATAAAGCCTTAAGCACAATCTCAGAGGACAGACCCTATTAATGCAATCCCACTTCTCTAGCCATAGGAAGTCTTATCCTGTATGTAGATATGGGGATTTAAGCTCTCATTGCAGTGTTCTACATAATGCCGTTGCTCACTTGGGAAGTTGTGTTTTGCTCTATTTGACTTTAAGTAGTCCTCGCCCGTAGATAAGGAAACAGCCAACGGTCCAACTTTTTTCAGTCAGTTGTGGTGAGTTGTTGTCACCTTGTGTCCCTTTGGTGGGTAACCAGGGTCGGAAATGAACAGGGGTTTGGGGCAAAGTGACAAAAATGTCCTTGAAATGAAAAATGTAGGGGGAAAATGCCTCAGAATCTAGGCTTAGATACGAATGAATTATTCATATTAAGAATGTATGTTAATGAATTGATTTGATTGAAGATTGATTTGATTTGACATTAATAGATATTTTTATATAAGAAAAACTTAAAAATTAGAAGAAAATGCCTTAATTTTTTTGTTAACAACTTTTTATTCAATTTTCTTCTGAGAACAGTAGTAAAAAACAAAAAGCAACTGTGCAAATTTAGAACACACCCCAACCCATCCCACCCCCTGGTAGACTTAAAAAAAATAATAAATAAAAATAAAAATAAAATGAATAAATAAATAAATAAATAAATAAATAAATAAATAAATAAAATAATAAAATAATAATAATAATAATAATAATAATAAATTTATTAATATTAATAGATAAATAAATAATAAAATAATTTTTTACAAAGATTTTTAGAAAAGATGACACAACTTTAAAGGCTGAATGCCATACATTTACAGTTTTCACATTAGATCCATGTATACAAGAAGCTGAGAGTTCCATCGAGATGATGTCCACCAAATACACAGTCCAGGTTCGTCTGTCCATTGTGTCAGGAGGATTCCAATGGTTGACTAACAATTTTTTGCTGCTGTGAGAGCAGCTAACAGTAAACATCTTTGTTGGACGGACAAGGTGAAGTCCCAGAAGTCATTCATGAAAAAATGGCGTGGAGTCAAACATATCTCAGTACCCAACAAATATGATAGGTCTTGTGAGAGCTGAGTCCAAAAAGGTGAGAGAGAGGGGCACTCCCAAAAAAATGCAAAAACGTGCCTAAAGATCCTTGTGAACAGAGATTACACTTAGGAGAAGATGACAGATTCATATAAAAACATTTCATTGGAGTCAAGTAAACCCTACGCAGGAATTTCCAATGAATCATTTGGTGATTAGGGATTTTAGAAGCCAATTTAAACATACCCCATACCTGATCTGAAAATAAAACATGCACATCCTCATTAAGATCCTTAGCCCAAACAGTTGTAATAGATAAAGGTTTGTATGAATGCTCAAGAAGAAAGAGATAGATGACTGACGCAGAGGAGGGAGGTTCCTCAGAAGGAAGGATTAGTTTGCACAAAGGGTGAACAGGCAGTTGAGAGTTCCAAGGCACCCCATATGCCCATAGGGCTGATC
This sequence comes from Spinibarbus caldwelli, assembly GCA_039654775.1. NCBI lineage: Eukaryota > Metazoa > Chordata > Actinopteri > Cypriniformes > Cyprinidae > Spinibarbus > Spinibarbus caldwelli. The sequence continues at coordinate 9,085,335 of CM077255.1, forward strand.
TAATGCGCAAATACATAAAAAAGGAGGTGCCTGGCAGATTATATTGAGTTTTGAGATTCTGGAAGGATTTTAAACCACTATCATCATAGATACTGTATCTCCTAGAGTGTTTACTTTATTATGAGTCCATTGCGGACAATACTGCCTGACAAAAGATTATTATTGTGGATAATAGGCGAATGCCTATGCCATATTGTAACTAGTTGTGAACGTCTTTCAACATCCCTCCATGTGGAGAGGATGTGGGTTACAATGGGACCAAACTGAGATTTACAATGCCTAAGCAGAACCCCCCAAAAAACAAGATGCTTCAATTTATACGGATAAACAATAGATTCCTCAATTGCTCTCCAAGGCACAGAAGCGTCAGGATCAAACCAAACTGATAAAGGGCAGAGGGAAAAGGCTTGAGCATACAGTCTAAAACTGGGGAAAGAAAGACCTCCATGTAATCTACATTATTGTAAGGTAGTCAGTTTAATATGAGGACATTTCCCATCCCATATATACCGTGAGACCCATGCATCAAGTTTGTTCCAGTAGCCAACCGGTGGAGCGAGAGGAATCATGGAAGAAAAGAAATGAATACGTGGGAGAACATTCATTTTAATCACCGATATACAAGCCTGAAAAGAAGTAGGAAGTCGAGACCAATTTTCCAAATCTAAGGATACTTTGGTTAGTATACTATTATAGTTTTTTGAGACGATTTCCTGCAGGGAAGGAAAAACATCTATCCCCGAGTACTTAAAGTTTTGAACCAATGGAATAGATATAGAAAGGGACATGGAATCAATTTTAGAACTGAGGGGAAGTAGACATGACTTACTCCAATTAATTTTAAAACCAGAGAGAGATCCAAAATGGTCAAATAAATTCAACACATGAGGAATAGAATGTGACGTCTTCTCCAAAAACAATAAGATATCATCAGCAAACAAAGAAATATGATGATGAGTATTCCGTATAATTATGGGAGAAATAGTTTCAGATTGTCGGACCGCTTGAGCTAAAGGTTCCAAGGATAGGGCAAATAACAGAGGAGAAAGCGGGCAACCCTGACAAGTACCTCGATATATAAAGGATGGGTTAGAGCGAACAGCACCTGTGAGAACAGTGGCTGCTGGATTGGCGTACAGAACTTTTATCATATTTATGAAACTCGATCCTAGAACCAGATGGTGTAGAACCGCCCATAAATAGTTCCATTCTAGAAAAAAATGCCTACATTAAATTTGACCTTGAAATATATATATATATATATATATATATATATATATAAAAAGAAAATAATTATAAGTAATTAATTAAAAACTAAATAATTAAAAATAATGATAAATTATACAATTTATAGAATATGATGTAAATTATATTATTTATAAATAATATTATTTTACTATATAATAATAAAAAACTAAGTACAAGTACATTTTAAAATTAAAATAAAAACACCTCTGAAAAGATTGCTTCTTTAAGTTAATTTCTGACACTGGTGGTAACTTGATGGTTTGTATGTTTTTATTTATTTATTTATTTATTTATCTATTTAAACTTTATTTAACCAGGATAGACTCTCTGAGATTAAAAGGTAGCAGAATCTAGTTTCTTTCTTACATTAAATGAAAAACAAAACTTGTTTCTTCTTTATTAATTTTTTTCTTTAGTTGAGTAATGAGAGCTAAAAGATCATCAACAATGATTCTAAGGTATTTACACTCTTTTACTAACTCAATCACATTTCCTTGTAAGGTCTGGAGAGAAATGAGATTATTTTCCATTTTCTTTGAACTTGAAAATAGCATATACTTGGTTTTATCAGCATTGAAAACAAGTTTTATGTTATAAAGCCGTGACTGAATGACATCAAAAGCTGACTGAAGCTTATGCAGGGCTTGCTGTCCTGAAAAAGCACTACAATACATAACAGTGTCCTCTGCATAAAAGTGAAAATTAGCATCCTGAATGTCATAATCAAGACTATTTATGCAAATAGTAAATAAAAGAGGCCCCAGCACAGATCCTTGGGGAACACCTTTGGCGATCTCCAATACTTCAGATAGTTTACCTTCAGCCTGTACACATTGAGTTTGTCCACTTAAATAATTTTTAAAACAGGAAATCATATGATTTGATAAACCAACACTCTTTAATCTATGCAGCAGTATTTCATGATGGCCTGTGATAAATTAATAAGTAATAAGGAAAGCACAGTAATCACATTCATCAACAGATCCCACAATGTCATTACTATGTTTTTTTATGAAACCCTGATTGATTATTAGACAAAACTTTGTTTGCATTCAAATAACAACATATATTTCCGTATATGGTGCTCTATATACAGTAATTAGGTTTATTTCTAAATAAAAAAGCCAATTAGGGTGACATAGCACTTTCCATAGGTCGAGTGTTTTGCATTGGACTGCCGTTTTGAACCACTGCAATTGTTAGCAGCAAAATATTAGCTTGTGGCCTCGTCATATTCTCTCCCAAATTGATTCTGTGCCTCCTCAACCCCTCGACTACAAAGGGTTAACAGCAGTGCTTTTGTAATAGGTTGTGTTTGTATATAATCTTGTTTTGTCATGGGTGTAAATAGGCAGTTTATTTAACAAGTCAAATGGGAGGAACAGCAGCAAGTGTTTTTTTCCTCTTTTTTTATTCCCCTTTGTCCCATTCTTCTCTCTAGTCAAACGTTTAAAGCAGAAAATAATAATGGCAATAATAAACAGGACTAGAGATAACGCTGGCGCAATCGCCTGAGACGTCCCAGCACTAGCGTGCGGCTTTGTAGTGCTTAGCCACACGCGAGAGAGGAGGGGAGCAGTGGGCGGCAGTTATTTTACATGATATTAAACACTTGAAAGCGCCCATCCATCGAGAAGCACGAAAGTCACCCAAGTTAAAGGAGCGCTGGAGAGAGAGAGAGAACATAGGGAGGGCTAAAATTGTAAATATGCTAGGGTAAAGGGATGCTAAAGTTATCTGTCTAAGCGCTGTCAGGCTGCCCATTGTTCGGTGAGGTGATAAAAGGCAATTTCCCGCTTTTTCCTCGCCACCGCACACGCGGCGCTTAATTTGAGGGCCATTTTCTGTGACAGTGTTGACAGTTTAAACATATCTCCCCCTTTTTTCTCCCGGGCTTTGTTTTCTTTTTCCCGCAAAGCTGCTTGTTGTATTCACGCAGCTGTTTATTAGTCTATAACCCTCTTGTATCGCATGTTCCTCTCAAGGCTGTAACAATGCTTGCCATGGGGCCTTTAATACCTGTCAGCTCCTGCCAATGGGAGCCCATTTTGTTTCATATTCAAATTCCCTGTTGGGAAGATTTGTTTTTCTCTTCTGCTTCCTTAATCTTCTTCCCCGCAACAGAGCTGCGCCTCAATTTGAGGTGACACAGAAAATATGGCTTATCATCGCACTGTGAAAGCGATCCCATTAGGTTGCTACAGCTTTCAAGTGAGCATGTAAATAGTGAGTGGGGATCAGGGGAGAGTAATTGACATAGATGCTCTCATTCAGAGCAGGGCTTCCCCTTGTAATGCCTTTTCGCTGGAGCAAATAAACTCTGCTCCCACTGCTGTCAGTCGTGGCATGCGCTTTTCAATGGACTGGAGCTTTATGGCATGATTTTCATCAAGAGAGTCTCAAACGTGCATTTGCTGCCGTTGTTGTCCTGAGAGCAGTGTTGTCAGTTAATTAGACAGCCGTGTTAATTTCTAATGATTAATGTTCACTTTATTTTCTAACAACCAGATAATGCTTGAACTGCGCCGCTGCTGAATCCATATCACCACAGTGAAGCAATTTTATATTTAAGCTGAGGTTTCAAAAAAAAGTGGGCAGTGTCAATATTAGGTAGTAAATATTCCATATATATATGAAAGTAGTTGCCTTTTATATTTATATTTTGTATACAGTACCATTCAAAAGTTTGGATTCTAAAAGAGTTTTTTGAAAGAAGTCTCATATGCTCACCAAGGCTGCCTTTATTTGATCAAAAACAACTGATTTGATCAAAAATAAACTGAACTGGAGTCAGCACCTCGTAAATAAAAGTTTTAGGTATATTACTTTCCTGGTAATTGGGTCTAAGACACCACTTTGTGCTTATATTTATCCAAAAACTTCACCATTTTCAAATCCATCTCTCTCTAAATACCTAAACCGGTGCTCATTCATATACAGTCCTTCGACGTAATGTCCTCTCTACTGAAAAATACAACAAACTCCACCACAAAGAACAGATGCGGCACGCAGTGTTTGAAAGGTGTCTGGTTTCATTTCTTTGGTTAAGCCTCAAAGTAGATGAGCTGAGTAGCCTTATTTGAGACATTTGTGTCCAACTAACTTATTATTATAATCTATTGGTGCTACTCAAAGAGAACAGAGACACCTGGATATATATCCTTCTTTCTATTATCTGCTCTAGCTCACTGCTTTATTTTGTTCTGAAGATTTTCGCTATTTTTTTAAAGATATATTTATTCGTCTTTTGTCAGTGATCTCCAGTAGAAAGCAGGTGCATTGTTCCTAGCTCTTGAAATTGAGTTCATAATAAGTGAATTTGTAATAATAAGCTTTTTAAAGTATGATAGCATCTATCAGAACTGCGAGAGACAAAAAGCAGGCTTATGACGGCACACGTGTATAAAACTTCCCAGGAGTCAAATGAGATGTAACACGTCGACAGTGTGCATGAGGCAGCCATAAGAGATCAGCATTAACAGTTATACAACACTTTCTATCTCTCTTACTAATTATCTCTCTCAGGAGTGTTTGTTGTTGCACTCCAGGTGTCACATCTATTTTTGCTTTTTCCTTCTAACGAATGTTTACAGAAGTAAATTAGCCAGTTGTTATTGCTAACTTAATAATGCTATACAAGTTCATCAGCGCGCTACTGCAAACATCTCTGAATCTGGTGGGAATATTTAATCATCACCATGCAAGACTGCTACGGTACATTTAGGTGTAATTTTCAGTCATGCAAAGGTAATTTGTTTCTATATTATAAATTAATTAACACTAACAATGATGGAGAACGCTTGTGAATATGTAATTGAGAGCTCACTCCAGACACAGATTGGTTATACTCGTCCCTCCTCCTGTTACTATCCTCTGCCTCTCCTGTTTGTGACGCCAAGTGCATTTGCCAGCATCTTCTCAACATACAATTGCAAAGACTGAAATAATTAAAAATGCAGTTTTTGATCCATTTGTCCTTTCTGAATGCAACCACCAGCTCTCTAAGGGAATCATTAGCATTTCAGTCACCGTAGCATCCATTATCATTATGTGTTTTTAAAGGTGAAGTGTGTAAGTTCGTCACCACTAGCCTTACCAAACGAAACTGCATAATATTGGTTGTTTTCAAACAAAAAAAACAATCTCAAAACCTCCCTCAGTCTGCCATTGGTTGAACAAACAGTTAGCCCAGCCTCAAACACGTGGCCATCTAGTAAAAAATAATGTTTTGATAGCACAACAGTATAGAAATGTATAGAAATATTATATTATATTATATTATATTATATTATATTATATTATATTATATTATATTATATTATATTATATTATATTATATTATATTATATTATTATTGCAGCATTACTTTAATTGACGAAAACAATTTTATAGTAATAACACTGTTACACTCTTAATGACTTAATGAATGCTATATGTGAGGATTTCCAGTCAGGTTTTAGACCATATCATAGTACTGAGACTGTTCTCATTAGAGTTACAAATGACCTGCTCTTATCATCTGATTGTGGTTGTATCTCTCTATTAGTGCTACTGGATCTTAGCGCCACGTTTGACACTGTCGACCACAACATTCTTTTAAATAGACTAGAAAATTATGTTGGCATTAGAGGAAGTGCACTGGCATGGTTCAAATCATACTTATCTGACCGCCATCAATTCGTGGAAGTAAATGAAGAGGTATCATACCAATCACAAGTGCAGTATGGAGTACCTCAAGGCTCAGTACTAGGCCCCTTACTTTTCACGCTTTATATGTTACCCTTGGGAGATATCATTAGGAAACATGGTGTTAGCTTTCACTGTTATGCTGATGATACTCAGCTCTATATTTCTTTGCGACCCGATGAAACATATCAATTTGTAAAACTAACGGAATGTATAGTTGATATCAAAAACTGGATGACTAGCAATTTCTTACTGCTAAATTCTGAAAAAAACAGAAGTGTTAATTATTGGATCAAAAACTTTTGCATGTAATAACCTAGATCACTGTCTAATACTTTATGGCTTCTCTGTCAATTCTTCGTCATCAGTTAGGAACCTAGGCGTGATAGCAATCTTTCCTTCGAAAAACATGTTTCTAGCATTTGTAAAACTGCATTTTTTCATCTTAAAAATATATCTAAATTACGACCTATGCTCTCAATGTCAAATGCAGAAACATTAATTCATGTGTTCATGACCTCGTGGCTAGATTATTGTAATGCTTTATTGGGTGGTTGCTCTGCGCGTTTAATAAACATACTCCAGCTAGTTCAAAATGCAGCAGCTAGAGTTCTTACTAGAACCAGGAAGTATGACCACATTAGCCCGGTTCTGTCAACACTGCACTGGGTCCCTATTAATCGTATTAAAATGTATACATCGTATACATTTTAAGATCTTATTAATTACCTATAAGGCCCTGAATGGTTTGGCACCTCAGTATTTGAGTGAGCTCTTATCACATTATAGTCCTTCACGTCCGCTGTGATCTCAAAACTCCGGTCATCTGATAATACCTAGAATATCAAAATCAACTGCGGGCGGGAGATCGTTTTCCTATTTAGCGCCCAAACTCTGGAACAATCTACCTAACACTGTTCGGGAAGCAGACACACTCTGTCAGTTTAAATCTAGATTAAAGACCCATCTCTTTATCCTGGTTTACACATAATACACTATTGCATTTCTGTAATTCAAAAAATCCCGTTAAAGGATTGTTAGGCTGCATTAATTAGGTCAACCGGAACCGGGAACACTTCCCAAAACACCCGATGTACTTGTTACATTGTTAGAAGAATGGCATCTACGCTAATATTAGTCTGTTTCTTTCTTATTCCGAGGTCACCGTAGCCACCCAGATCCAGACTGTATCCAGATCAGATGGTCACTGCAGTCACCCAAATCCAGTCTGTATCCCGATCAGATGGTGGATCAGCACCTAGAGATGACCTCTACATTCCTGAACGTCAGCGGAGACCAGGACAACTAGATGAGCCCCAGAGACTGATCCCCAGTGAAGACCCTGTCTCCTAGACGGCCATCGGGACAAGACCACAGGAACCAGATGAGTCCTTTGCACAATCTGACTCTGCTGCAGCCTAGATTTAAACTGCTGATTTTGTCTGGCCAGAGGAGAATGACACTATTTTGACACACTATTTCCCCGTCTAAATACTGTAAAGCTGATGTAAAGCCACCTAGTTTTATATCAAGCTGATGTAAAGCTGCTTTGACACAATTTGCATTGTTAAAAGCGCTATACAAATAATAGTGACTTGACTTGAAAGCTTGGCAGAAACTTGTTTCTCTGCTGCACCCTTCACTTTAAAGTAGTCTTTAATGAATATCAATGGCTTTGCATTGCTCCAGCTGTTCAAGATAACAATCTCCTATGTTTTCATCACACTTGATCAGATTGATGACTTTAGCTTAATGTTTCATGCCGTGTTTGTATCTGTTTGTCTGTCTCTGTGTGCATGCATGGGGTGTGATGTAATTCCTTGGCGAAATCAGTTTCCCTTGATGGTTGTGATAAAATTGAGCTAAAAAGCCACTTATGCTTCTCAAATGCAAGAATGGATCGTTTTATCTAAACATCTGTACAGAGAGAGTGAGAGAAATACAGTGAAGGCCGTGATGTTTTGAGAAACTGTTTGGAATTACTTTTACATGTCTGAGTCAGGACAGGACATGCAGTGTGTTTGTGTGTGTGTGTGTGTGTGTGTGTGTGTGAGAGAGAGAGAGAGAGAGAGAGTGTGCTTTCCCATAGAGATGCTCAATGTCTTCAGATGCTTACGGTTCTCATTGCTCATGAATCATAAGCATTAAAGTGGTATGGACGAAATCTCCACCAGTCAACACATTACTGTTTACTGCAAATCACAGGAGGCTCATAGGAACATTTTGGTCACTTCACCAGAGGAGAGCTGATTTGTTACACACATGTAAAAACACTTTCACTTGGGCTTCAGTGAATGAACTCCAAGGAAACAGACAGCTGAAAACGTATTTTTACTGGTAAAGGCATAGTTCACTCAAACATGAGTCATTGAGAACCAAATTATTTGTAAACCAGTGATTCAGATTTTGATGAACTAAATTAGTTGATTCATTACAAAGATCCAATTTATAAGAATGGTTTGTTCCCAAACTGGGCATTGAGACTTCTTTGCACAGAGATGTTTTTTGTTTTGTTTTGTTTCTTGTTTTGTTTGTTGACGTGTTCAGATGAAAATTTGCTGTGTCCTATTAAGCAGTACTGCATTTTAGCTCAAAGCTCAGCAGTAATAGTAATTCTCTTTAACAGGAGTGTTAAAGCAAGCTCACACCAGTCAGGGGTGCTCCACCAGCTGTTCAGATGAAACACAGATGTTGTGACATGTTTGCTGGTCCGGAATGATCTGTGTATGTGTACTGGTTCTCAGTTATTTTATTTTATCTACATATATTTTTTCTTTTAAATATTTCTATTAGTTAGTTAGTTAGGTTGTTCATTTAATTACTGATCTGAGTTCAATTAAAGTTAAGCTCTACCAGAAGGATTTTTGGCATGCTTTGGATTGTTACCACAGAAAATAATTTTTCAAAAACCATTTTCAGTTTCGCTTTTGTCCCCCTTATAACATGATGGTATGTTTTTCTAGGCTGTCCCGCATGGAAAGGATATAAAGGTGATTTGAGCAAACACCCAAATTGTCTCAAATGAGGTATATAAATAGCTGCAAGCTCCCAGCCCCCTAGGCCAACTGTAAATGAGGAAATTGGGATTACACGGGCATCATTACCTTTGACTCACTGCAGGGCGGAGCAAAGGAAACCCTTACAGACCCTCGGCAAAGCTTTGTAGTAAAAACTGCAAAACTGTTTTCAGATAAGGAAACCGAGGCTGGTGTGGCATTGAATTCCCAGAGGTACATTCCCTCACATCTGCACGGGTGTGAACTAAACCAGCCCCAACCCGAGCAGCCCTGCATGCCTGTCACTCACACCGCAGCGTTGCCTCCTCTGGGCTCTGCTGCCCCACGTCCCGAGGGCAAAAAAGATGCCTGATGGTTTTTCTTGCACAACTCCCCTGCGTCTATCTCAAGCACCTCCTCCACACGGAAGGGCACCGACGCACACATACGCACTCGTAAATCACAGTAAGACAAAACATGCTGAAGACACACAGACTTGCACCTCTCATGCAGAGGTGAGCGCACTCTTGTGTCATGAAAAGCAGATCCGTTCTTTTCCTTCCCTGCCGTAAAACGACATGGAACAAGATCATGAACATTTACAAACCCACCGAGGCAATTTGCACGTCCTTACAAATGGATTGTTGTAATTGCCTGAAGCATTTGTTTGGATTTGTCGTAGTTGGTATTTACATGTATTCAGCTTATATTTGGCTTACATCTAATAACACACAAAAATCTGCTTCACACGTTCAAGGTTTGATTATTCATCTGTGACTTGCAAAGATCTAAATAAGAGCTTTTATCTTAATAAGGCCGTTTAATGCAAGGCTGCACAAACAGGTTTAATAGTTTGCGCTCGTTGCTTTGTGTATGTGGATGTGCACGTACATGTATGAATGTGTTTACAAGTAAATGTGTGGGTGTGTGTTTCTATGTGTGCAGCAGAGACAGCGGCAGGGCCTGTGTGTTGTAGCGTTCAGATAAATCAAAGCTTTAGAGCAAACATTGTTCGGTGACAGGTCAAGGGAGTGGAGGCGAATGGAATGTTTTCTGAACTAACCAACAAGGAAAACAACTTGTCCTCTTGTTAAACCTCTGACTAAGAGCGCAAGTAGCTTTGCTAAAGGTGTTAAATGTTTACCCAGCTCTGTTCGCTGTGGATGTGAGCTAGATGATGGCAGATAAACTGATAAAGAGAGTGACTCGGCTTTTTTGTTCGCAGGTGTGAACGACTTAGACAAGGCTTTCAGAGAGAAAATGCTTTTGGCAAGTTGCTATGTCAATTCTTATCTACACAGTCAGATACACAGTATGTACCAATCAGCTGCTTGATCCTGCGCATATACAGTATGGGTGTTTCTTCAACTAGGAGCCCTTTTGTCCCTCCAGACTAGAAAAATAAACTCTTAAAGCACACTTTAAAACGTTTAAAGCACACTCTCTCTAGTTTAATTTGTCCACTAATATTGTTTAACATTTTATATACATGCATCACAATACTACTATACCTTTCCATGTTACATTTTGGTAACACTTTATTTTAAGGACCAATTCTCACTATTAATTAGTTGCTTATTAGCATGCATATTACTAACATATTGGCTGTTTATTAGTACTCATAAAGCACATATCAATGCCTTATTCTGCATGACCGTATTTTAGATCCCTTAATCCACCCCATACCTAAACTTAACAACTACCTAACTAACAATTAATAAGCAGCAAATTAGGACTTTGTTCGGGGAAAACTTTTAGTTAATAGTGAATATGTGATCTATATTCTAAAGTGTTACTGACATTTTAAATATTTTTGGAATAAAATTGACTCTTTTTGTAGGTCTTGGTATTGAAAAATAATTTGACAAAATTACAGCTGGAAATGACACAAAATAAGAATATTGTTTGCAAATTATATTTACACACATATATATATATATATATATATATATATATATATATATATATATATATATATATACACATACACATACCCACATACATTAACATTATTACATCCAAACAGCAGAAATGGTTTCATTGTTTGTTTAACTACTTATTTAGATTATCATAGTTTTAAAAATATAAAAATTCTTTTTGGTGGGTTTTCACAAGACATATTTTAACACATTATTTTTTATACAAGTTATATTTACCTACATTTTCCTTTTTCATCTTAAACTCTTCATTGGCACTGGATTTGTCTCCTTAATAACTAACATATTTTGACATTTTTAAGGCAAGTATTAACATAAAAGGCATTAGAAAATACATAAAAAACAATTAAGACGTGGTAAATATTTTCCACTATTTTCACAGTTTTAACATAAATTTCATATTTAAAAAAAACAAAAATAATTCCTGGGACTGGGTATTTGAAGAAATGTCCATAAAGCAGTTAACTCAGAGACGGATATAAACATACCATTGTTGTTTACTCTTCCCTGTTCAAACAGAGGATGCATGCATATTGTGTGGGTCATTTGTTCATAACTCACAAGATAAACAGTGAGAAAAGCCACCACCTCAGTTCCTAGGCTCAAGCCATTATCTTACATAAACGAAGGTGCTGTCTCTGTACATTATTGCTAAACGTTGGCCACACGGTTTCATTGACTGCATTAAAGGATGGTGAGGTTTTGTCTGGAGGGCTGTGCTCTGCCGGCTGAGTGTGTTCATGTCCTCCTCCTCCCACTCTCTCCACGGGTAGATTGAGCCTCACAATTATGCTTTATTAATCTGCATCCCTTAATTGAAAATTCCCCTGATGAGGAGCGATACTCCGGGGCTGTACCTGGAATACGCCACTCATTATCTGCCAAGGTGCCTTTGTGGCCTGACGGCACTTTCCACCACGTCCAGGCCCTGCATGCAAATCAGAGTATGGTTGGTGTCCCTGATGACTAGAAAGAGGTGAATGAGAGAGAAAGAAAAGAGTGAGGGGGAATTAGAGACACCATTGTTGGTGTGTTCAGTGTGATTCAATGTTTATGTGTGAAGAAGCAAAATAAAATACGTATTCTTACACATATGAATGTCCTAAGTTATTAAAAGGTGTTTACCCCCATTTATTCATGTTTTATCTTGCATAGGGCACCAAGTAGGTGTCATCTCTGGTTGTCACACCTAAAATGAGCTTGTGGCAAGATTATAGCTAAATATGGCTCTAGTCCAGTTAATTATTTTCAATAAAATAATATTGAAAATAATATTGCACATATTATAATCAGATCTAGGTTTAGTGCTTATAAGATCATATTATATTACTATTATTATATTTTTACTTTTGATGCCATACATTAAAAACAGTTGTTTTGATTGTAAGGAAAGTGACTAAAATTTACATTTGAACTTTGATCTACTAGTTATATGCAAGTTTGCCTGTAATAAGTAAATACATATTTACTTAATGATTAACTTGCTTGCTTATCTCAAATGAAAGGGCAGTAGATGGCATATATCTTTATGCATACATAGAAAGAAAGATACATTAAAATGTTCACAAATGAAGGTACTTTACCATCTGCTAATTTTACCATCACATCTGCACTTCCAGGGCTTTCAGATTAACACTCAAAACATGTTAAATGAAAAGGTACATTGGCGGGAAATTAAATATGTGAATGGAAAATTAATTAGGAAGAAGAAGAGGAGCTAATAGGTGATTAAATATTAAGCAAACTGTTCGGAGAGGTTTCAGTTCAGACTTTAATCACCAAATCCCCCACTTCATTTTCCATGTTTTTGATAAATAATAAAGCAGTTCGTCTTGGCCATTACAGTCTCCCTCCTTCCCTCCCTGATTACTCTTCCTTTCTGAAGCAAACAGCTGAGAAATGTGGGTCAGTTTGTCGTTTAAGGGGCAACGCATATTAAATAGTATTTACCGTGCCATGTGAGGAATAAAAAAAAAAAATAATAGTAAGAAGAAGAATTCTATTATGAGTTCTTTGAAAGTAATTACCTTAATTATAAGGTCTAATATAGTAAGACAGGGAGAAAGGGGAAGTACGGGAGTCGTTTATGGACCAATTCTGGAACCGTTTGATTTAATGAGGCAGCAAAGGCACAGGGAGAACTATGTAGATGTCATACCGTCTCTTTTCCTTCCTCTCGTTCCATGGAAGTCTCTAAAAGCCTTTTGGCTGTCTTTTCCATGAAACAATATGTTTTTTTCTCTCCTCTGAGAAGTCTGGTGACGGTAGGTGGCCCTATTGTGTTCTCCTCACCTTATCAGTGCTTTTTCAAATCTCCAGATGACATGGAGAAAGTGTTACATCACTCGCCGATGTCATCACTCTTCAGTGACATCACATAAGCATCTTATTGGTCGCCCCCCATGCCGACCCTCCCCTCGACCCCGTCATTAGTTGCGAGTCGCCTGCCTCTCCGCTTGTTATCTACAGTAACACACAAATGCAAAGGTGGAGATTTTGAAAATAAACCCTGGACGCCACAACTTCCTCCCTGCCCTCTTTGCCCACATGCAGGCACGTCTGATAACAGCTCCTTAAAAAGGGCTCCTGTTTCACAGAGGGCTAATTGAGTATAACATGTGAAAGTTTGATTACATTTTGTAACAGCGCTTTTTTTCTGCTCACCAAGAGGCCCTTTTCTTTGAAACAAACAAACAGCTGATAAGGCCAGAGGTGACAAGCTGCTTTTTTCTATAGCAAAAACTCTACATTGCTGTTTTTATGTGTTTAAGGTTGTACAGACAAGCAAAATAAAGTAATATTCAGGTGCACAGTAAGTGTGCTCTCTCTTATACTGTTCGTAGTATTCATTTTAATGAATCAGTTCATGTAAATAAAGTGGTTCAAAGGAAACGGTTTGCAGATTTGAATTCCTATGCATCTTTTTGCCTTTTTATAGCAAAATATGTAGTTAAATGCTCTGTTGTTGACTCAGATATATTATATTTGTAGTACTTGAAGTAAATTTATCTATTCAAGAGTAATACTTAGACCATAATTAAAATTGAACAACATTATTATTTATATTGGATATTATTACTGTTATTATTAAATATATTATAAATATAAAAATTGGCTATAACATTTTATGTGTCATATTCTATTATTATTATTATTATTATATTTTTTACCTTTGATGCCATACATTAAAAATAGTTGTTTGATTGTGAGAAAAGTAACTAAAATTTTATTTCATTCATTCATTTAATAACCCTTTGTTTTTGAAGCATGTAAATACTGTTTTGAAATGTTAAATCATAACATTTTATATACACTATCATTCAAAAGTTTGGGGTCAGTAAGTTTTTGTTTTTGAAAAACATTAGTACTTATATTTAGAATGCAGTAAATTGATTAAAAGTGACTATAATTACATTTATAATATTAGAAAATATTTCTTTTTCAAATAAATACTGTTCTTTTGAACTTTCTGTTCATTAAAGTATCTTGAAGAAAAAAAAGTATCATGGTTTCACATATTTCCACAAATTTTCACATATTTTGCATATTAAAATGATTTTCTTAAGGATCATGTGACAATGAAGACAGAAATAATGGCTGCTGAAAATTCGCTTTGTCATCACAGAAATAAATTACATTTTAAAATAGAAAGCAGTTATTTTAAATTGTAAGAATCTCACACTATTACTGTTTTACTGTATTTTTAATCAAATAAATGCAGCCTTGATGAGCATAAGAGACTCTCTTTAAAAACATATATCATATTGACCACAAACTTTTGAATGGCCTTTAGTTGAATATACAGTATCTATATGAGAAAGATGTGTTTTTGAAAGATTTCCTCTCATTCCTCCAGAGCAGCTGCTCTCTTCATGTAGTAATGATTAGGTGAATATTTACCTGACATGGATGTTATAATTTGTGTGTGAGAAGCTTTACGAAATAGACAGGAAACCACTACCTACAGACTGGTCAGATCTGCATCAACCCACCTGTCCACCTTTCAAAACCAATATAGATGTCAGTGTGTCAAGACATAGCGGCAAAACAATAAAAATAATTGCCACCCCAAAAAAAAATGTGATGGAACAGGCAAATGTTATTTTTGAAATACACATGATATGTGTCTTCGGTAAAGGAAAAAAAACAAAAAACAAAGCACACCCCTCAAATTATCAACAGCATTCATATTTCAATGATAGCATAGATGAGTTTTTTTTTTTTTTAAATGGACACACAATTATGCTCACTTGTCGTATATTAATACAGATTCTTGACATCTTCCATAGAGCCCGTGCTGTCAGCTCTTTGTCTGCTTTAATTGAAAATTAATGGTTAGTGTGTTGCCTTGGAAACCAAGGCAATGGCCGCCAGTGGCGTTCACATTTCAAGCAGACACCAGTGGCATTCGTTGTCCTGTCTGACCTTGGAAGTTTGAAAAAAGAAAAAGAAAAAAAATAAGAAAAGAATGGCAAAAAAGACAGGGAGCAAGAATGCGTATCTATATATATATATAAAAAATAAATAGAGGTTCAATATTGCGTATTTTAGCAGGTAAAGAAATAAACCTATTGTGCACGTGGAGTTCGACAGAGAAAGAAAGGAAGGAGAGGAAAAAGAATGATGGTGTCAAAATGGCGAAGAGAAGAGAATTATGTTTGAGTGAGAAAGCATAAAGGCCCATCTCTTCATTCAATTCTGCCTATTACCTTTGTGATACTACAGTGATGATGTTGCCAGAGGTTATATTATAGCGTCATAATAGGCCAGCCATCGAGGAGCAGCCAGTGGCCTCTGAATAGGCTAGTCAAGATTGTATCTGTCTGGCAGAAGAAAGAAATCGACTTTGACTTCAGAGGGCATCGGCGCACAGAGCAACAAAAGGTACTTCGGGACGGTGAGGTGCACATCATGTGGATTTAAAGTGGCGGTCTGGCTAGGAGTGCTGATTTTGAGGTTTCAGGTTTACTTGCAACTTCTCAGGCCTTAAGAGAAGGCTAATATTATATTTAGATAATGCATCTATGACTTGTAGCTCTGCAGAAAGTAACCCAGTGTATAAAGAGTAAGTCTTTCATCCTCCTTCTTAATTGAAAATAGCTGTTCTCTCTGAATTTATCTTGAGTGGCTTCCTCGTGGTTTCTTCCTTTACCGTTCTACTGAATGGTTGCTACCAGTGGAAATCTACCACTCTGCCTTTGAATTTTCTGCATTCTTCTGACATGCCCTCTTTGTCTGAGTGCCTTAGATGAATAGTGCAGGCACCTTTCGCCTCAGAACAGGAAGCTGGACTCTAACTGGCCACAAAAACTCTGCTTGAGGGTCTGATAAGGCTCCTACAGACTCTCCCCCATCTAACCATTCTGACTAAATCCACTCAGTTCAAAACCAAACGTAGGCCTTAACCACATGCCAGTAAATAGCTTTTAAAAGGCAGTATAAAGTGGTTTTGTACAGGTTTTTTTTTTTTTTTTTTTTGTGTGTGTTCAAGTTTATGATTCTGAATTCTGATTGGATGAAGCTGCTGTAAAATTAATGTTTTTTTGAACATTGGTGTCTTTTGTCATATTGCTGTTACTATACCATTGTATAAAAGAAATAACTCACTCCAGACTTGTGTGTCATTTTGATTTTCTAAACCTATTTAATTACTGTAATAAATAAATAAATAAATAAATAAAATAAATAAAATTAATTAATAAAAAGGAATTATCTGCAGGGGCATTTTTTGCTTTCACATTTTAAACATTTTGGGAAATTTTGAAGTCACTTTTGGTGTCATTTTTACCCCAAGCCCTGGATAACTTCTGACCCTGGTCCCTCTGGATGTAAAAATAGAGCATGACATGGCAGGAAAAAAACAAACAAACAAAAAACACATACATTACTGTTCATAAGTTTGGGAAAGAAATTAAGATTTTTATTCCACAAGAATGCATAAAATTGATCAAACGTGCCTGTTTTTATGATGTTAATACCTTTATAATGTTACAAAATGTTTCTGTTCCAAATAAATGTTGTTTGTTTTTAACTTTCTATTCATCAAAGAATCCCAAAAAAATGCATTAATGCTTCCACAAAAATATTAGGCTGCACAGCTGTTTTCAACATTGATAATAAGAAATGTTTTTTGAGCACCAAATCAGCATATTAGAATGATTTCTGAAAGATCATGTGACACTGAAGAATGGAGTAGTTTATTTTTTTATATTATATAAATTCATTTATGAAAACGAAACCTCAAATTTCTGTACATCTGGAAAAATGGGTAAATATATAAATTTAGCTCATTTAATTACCTTTTAATTATTTATTTTTAAAGAATGAAGCATTGCTTTCTTCTCCTTAGTATTTATTCATTTTAAAGTACACTTTTTTCCCCATACAGTATATTAAATTTAGTTTGCCACTGTACCAAGTTAATACATATGAGTGAGGAAATGAAAGAGATTTCATTTATTATAGGTAGAATTATAGGTAATATTACTTATTCTTCAGAAAGAATCCCAACATTTATTCTTAATTGACAGTAGCTGTTCTTTCTGAATTTATCTTGAGTGGCTTCCTCGTGGCTTCTTCCTTCAACATTCTGTTGAATGGTTGCTACCAGTGGAGATCTACCACTCTGCCTTTGAATTTTCTGCATTCTTCGGACGTGCCTTCTTTGTCTGAGTGCCCTACATGAATAGTGCAGCCACCTTTCGTTTCTCAGAACAGGAAGCTGGACTCTAGCCGGGCCACAAAAACTCTGCATGAGGGTCTGATAAGGCTCTTACAGACTCTTCCCCATCTAACTATTCTGAAGAAGAACTAAATCCACTCAGTTCAAAACCAGCCATAGGCCTTAACCACATGCCAGTAGCTTTTAAAAGGTACTAGGTGTAAAGTGGTTTTGTACACATTTTTGTGTTCAAGTTTTTGATTCTGAATTTTGATTGGATGAAGCTGCTGTAAACGGAAAGTTTTTTGAACATTGGTATCTTTTGTCATATTGATGTTGCACTTTATAAAAGCAATAAGCCACTCTGGTCTGTGTGTTATTGTGATTTTCTGAACCTATTTAATTATTGTAATTACCTTTTAAAAAAAGAAATTACCTGCACGGGCATTTTTTGCTTTCATATTTTAAACATGTTGGGAAATTACGAAGTCACTTTTGGTGTCATTTTTACCCCAAGCCCTTGTTAACTTCTGACCCTGGTCCCTCTGAATGTAAAAATAGAGCATGACATGACAGAAAAAAAAAAAAAAAAAAAAAAAAAAAAAACCACACACATATAGGGGAGAGCAGGGCACAAAGTAACACTTTTTGACTTTCTCAGTTTGTGTAAATCCACATGGGGTTCAGAATATAATTATTTAATCCACATTAATTTCACACTTTTCTAGTACAAATATGTCACCTTGTTTCATAATTACAGTGTATACGTTTTTCTTTATTTACCCTCAAAAATGGAAGTGAAATGTGACAACATGCACCGTAGGTGGGGTAAATTGTAACATCCGAGGGGCACGTTGTAACATGACTGTATGACAGCTTAAAATGTTATCTGATCTCATGAAAAAAATATACAAGACAAATTAAAATATTTTGTCAGTAAAATAAAAATTATTTTTTTTCAAATAAAATAATGCCGTTTTTTAAGAATTAAAAATACTTAAATGAACACATTGCAACCAGGCTTGGGACGGCCCACAAAAACGAGCCAAAATGCTTGAAATAATCATTTCTGAACATTAAACATTGACTGTCAGTCTTTATTCACCTGTTTCTCATCATTTCTCATTAAAATTCATTAAAGTGAATAGTGTAAATTACATCGCTAATGTCATAGAATAGCATAGTTTAATAATAGTGGGGCACATTGCAACGCAGTGTTATAACGTGCCCCATCTGTGCAACTGGAATTTAAAACCGATTAGTGTCTTCTGCTAGTTATTGAAGCATGAAAAAACTATATAAACTAATAAATAACAGATTGGAGATTAAAATAATAGCAGAGTTGTCTCATTTTAAATGAATAATAAAAATTGAGATGAAAATTTTACTTAAGCCAGAAATTAAATTTTACTATGATAAAATAAATGTTCAGCGATCTCTTCAAAATACTTTTGAATTTTGGCACACTTTCTCTATATAATGTTGATATGGTAAATAGTAAATACTGTAAATTTTGTTATATTAGAATGTGTGGAAATATTTAAACCACGTGTGTTACAACTAACCCCGTGTTACTTTGTGCCCTGCGCTCCCCTACATTACTGTTCAAAAGTTTGGGAAAGAAATGATTATTTTCATTCCACAAGGATGCACTAAATTGATCAAAAGTGATTTGTTTTAGAACGTTAATAACTACTGTATATAATGTTACAAAAAATTTCTGTTCCAAATAAATGCTGTTCTTTTCATCAAAGAATCCCTAAAACTGCATTATTGCTTCTCAAAAATATTCAGCAGCACAGCTGTTTTCAACATTAATAATAAGAAATGTTTCTTGAGCACCAAACCAGCATATTAGAATAATTTCTGAAGGATCATGTGACACTGAAGACTGGAGTAATGGCTGCTGAAAATTACATTTTAAAATATAATAACATTTATTTAAACTGTAATAAAATTTCAGAATATTACTTTTTTGAGTATTTTTGAAAAAAAATGCAGCCTTGGTGAGCATAAGAGACTCATAACATGAACTTTCAAAGCTTCCTTTATGTTTTACCAAACAGCATCCTTTTAATGATTTAGCCATGGAGCGATTTGTGTAAATAAAAATCAAACCACCAGCAAAATGATGTATGCTGTATCACAGTGTATGAACACCCCTTACCTGTAATGCACGTCTCTTGTGGCATATTGCATATAAAATGATCAGACATCATTTAAGCATCGCAACAGTTTTCTCAGCACATAATTAAGCTCACTATAAGCCCCTCTAGACTTTTACATGAGTAATATTAGTTCAAATCTGACCCTTATTTGGAGCTAAGCATGGTCGGGTGAAATGCTCTAGTTTATTTTGATTTACAGGGTTATAATAATATTCCCCTGCCAAATATACTGGCCTGTCTGATCCCAGAGTCCTTTTATGAATCTGCGCTCTGGCCAAGCGCTCCAGCATTCTGTTTGTTTATTTGTCCGTGGGTCAGCTGGACTTGTTTCTGTACTGAAAGAGGCCTTGGGGATTATGTTTTACAGAGCCGCGAGGGGGAAATTTTCCAAGCCCCTGTTAAATAGGGAAATGCGGAGACAATGGAGGAAGACAGAGCGATTGCTAAATAGAATCTGCACGACTGTGGGGATGATCCACGCTGCTATTCCTCAGGGGAGAGTGAGAGAAAGACAGAGAAAGCGAGAGGTCATGGAGATTCGTTTTCCCTTTTGCCTTGAGGGAAGGCACAATAGCAGACTCACAACCCCTGAAGGCACGTTTGTTTGAGTGTGCCACAAATTCAATTTGCTCTTGTTGAGAACATGTCACATTTAAATGATCGGCATTAATGTTGTCAACAAGAAGTTGGCAGTACAGGGATCTGAATTGGCACGTTGCCCCAAGACACCTGGCTGCTTAGCACAAATGTAACCCATGCTATCATGTGGCACCGCATTTCATTTTATATATAATTATTTTTAGGAATTAAGCATTGCTTTCTTCTCCTTAGTACTTAGTCATTTTAAATAGGTACCATTTTAAAGAAAATGTAATTGAATCTGGTACATTCGCTATCCTAGTTGTCTGTCAATCTGGGGACTCTCGTTTTGTCACTGCATTTTATATTATATTATATTAAAAAAAAAAAAAATTACCTTTTTGAGACAATGCGACTGACTCTGCTACAATCCTCATTCTAGCTGCATTTTATGTTATTTTTTAATATTATATAAATTCATTTCATGAAAACAAAACCTTGAATTTCTGTTCATCTGGGAAAATTGTTAAATATTTAAATTTAGCTAATTTAATTACTTTTTATTTATTTATTTTTTTTCAGAATGAAGCATTGCTTTCTTCTCCTTAGTTTTTGATCATTTTAATTTTAAATTTGACTAAATGTGCTACAATTAATCCGAGGACTCTCATTGTAACACCCCCCCCCCCCCCCCCCCATATGTTAACACATATGAGTGATGAAATTAAAAATAAAAATTAAAAAGAAAAAATATAATATAAATTCCCAATTCTCTACGTTTTCTGCAATGTCTTTTCAGACATTTCTTCCCTGCATTTTGAAGTAGAGTGAAGGGCTTTTCAAGGCCTTAATATTTCAGTTGAGTGTGAATAATGAAAATCATCAAACAGATTGGAGGGAATAATTTAATAAATGGCAGAAGCATCCAGTGCGCCGGTGCCTGTCATTGTGCTCCAGAGCATTTAGTCACTTTGAAAAACTCTCTCGAGGCCAATGAGGTCATGGATCATTCATTAATCTCCCATTCTTTGGCATTAGTGCAAAATTTTGAAGGTCTTCTTATACTGTATCGATGATGTCGGATACACGCACACATATGCACATTTTTTACGTGCACTTTAAGCGAGACGCAGTCATAGTGCAAGTCCTTGCCCATGCGTTCCCTCCCTCCTTGGTGCTATTTAAAGCTTCTAAACGCAACAGTTAATTCTCCCTCGTTTAGTAACTGAATGCTTTCAGCCAGGATGTCATAGCAGCACAATAAATCCCAATAAACATTTATTGTGCACAAATAGCATCATCTAATATCGCAGTGTTTTTTTTACACCCTTAAGTGTCTTCTGATTCTGAGGGAGTGCACACACCTCAGTTTAGGCTGTCACCACGTTAAGCTCAAGTCGTGTACGCTTCTGTCAGCGGCTTGTCAAACTAAGTGCTTGTTGCAGTATTTAAGGATGAGTCTGCGATGTTGTTACAGCCCCTTTGCGTCCCAACATGCCCTGCTTCCCTGGATACATTCTGTTGTCAGTACACACAAGAAAGATGGCACTGTTTGGGACCGTCTGATGCTCCAGTTTGTGAGATCTGCAGGTTTTATAGCTGTGGGAGAAACGCGTATCATATCCACTGCTGTGCGCTTGTTTGCATCCCCTCTCTTCTTTTCAGCCGACACCGTGACAGCGAGCGACCTACGGAGGCGAACGGGGGTCATCGCGGTTTAATTGCCATTTCGTGTGCCCACCCCTCCTCGATCCCTTTCTACGTTCTCTGTTAACGCACGCAATCCTTTGCAAGAAGGGGAATGAAAAAAAACGAACCGTCCGTGATGAGGCGTAGGCGGACGGTTGCCGAGGCCCCCTCTCATCAGCCGGGCACCCAGCAACCGAACACAAACACAAGTTAAGAAGAGGCCAGCGTTCTCACACAAAACACATGCTACAGATCCCAGCCTCCAGATGCCAGAGCATCTGAATCTGCACACTGTAAAATAATAACACGTAATAAGCTTTATTTTCTTTTTATATGCATGTGTGGCTGAAAATTCCCATGCCTAAGATGTCTTTTTAATATTAACCATACCGCACAAAAAAAAAAGTAAGAGTTTAAAGTGTGCATGTGTGTGACATTTTAAAGGGACAGCTCATCCAAAATGCACGATTCTGTAATTTTTTTTACTCCATATAACCATATAAATTTGCTTCTTCTATTAAAAAATAAAAAAGGAGAATTTCGTTTTTCGTTTCGATTGTTGTAGTCGCTCTTTTCCATGCAAAAACAATTACCATGACTGGAGCTTTAAGGTTACTAAAATGTTTCTAAAAGGTTTCTCCAAGCAGCTTTTGCAAGTTATAATATGTATTATTTGAGTTGTAAGAGTTATTATTCCCCGAAAATCTTGACATTCCCCCTTGCTCTTCTTTGAACGTTCATAACAGTTCATTAAAGAAGTATAGCAATATCTGATTCGAATTGTGTGTGATTCTTTTGAGTCTGATCTTTTAAACGCATCTGCTTCAGAAAAAGTTCACAAAAAGAATCATCATTCAAGCTTTACGTGTGAAACAAACCAAAATTTAAATCGCTCATTCACTGAAAATTTAAATTTTCTACAGTGAATCTCCAACACTGAATTTCCAAACCGTTTTAACTGATTCATTGAATGAATCAATCAGTATTTAGTGTATTTACTTAAATAATTTACCCAGTTACTACTAGGCATTTACTTTTTTACTCACCCTTATGTGGTTCCAAACCTGTACAACCTTCTTTCTTATGTAGAACATAAAAGAAGATATTGTGCGAAATTTACAATAGAAGTCAGTGGTAATCAAAATGGTTTAGATACCAACATTCCTCAGAATATATTATTTTGTGTTTTGCAGGAAAAAATATCACATGAGGATGAGTAAATGATGACAGTATTTTAATTTTTATGCCTCTTTAAATCAATTCCTTATAGTTTTTACGGGCTGTGATATATAGCCCTGAAGGTGTCTGACTAACCTTGCCTCCTGTAGATTGCTCTATCTTACTAAACACGTGTACATGTGTTTACTCACCATGCTACAGCGTCCAGAGCATGAATTATTCACACCTAGATGTAATGGACCCCGCTGAGCGGCTTACAGACTGAAGGTTAGTGTGGGAGCGGGGTTAAACACATATAAAGGGGCCAGCGATGGCTCTTTTAACTTAGCATCTACATCACTTAATCAATCTATTAGCTAATCAATCAAATCCCTCTCTTTCACATCCGTTTTCTTTCCCCTGCTGGTTGCTAGCTGATGGCTTAGCTTCAATCAATTGGCTTTTCAATCAAATCAAATTGGTTTACATCAGTCTGATTGGCCCACATTAGTCAGCACAGATGTACAGGCTTTACATCAATCCACCAATCAATCTACCAGCCTGCCGGCCGCTCAAACCAATCACAGGGCTTTATTTCATTACATGCACAAAAGACACATACATACACTCCCAGAGGACTGTCCTCATTTCTGTCTTTCTCGTGAGCTCCTTCAGATCTAGCCTCTAGAGAAGACTCTAAAGTGGACTTAGATTTTAGAGTGGTATCACACGTGTGTGTGTTCATGTGCTTCGCTGTGTGTATTTGAGCAGGTGTGTGTGAGAGAGATGTGAAAATCCTCGAGCTTCGAGCATTAGGTTCACTGAAGAAACAACAGATATTTATTTAGAGATGTTTGTTGTTTGTTCTTCATGCCTGTGGCTACTTATGGGATTTATGAATGTTAAATAGTGGATGTTTTTTCATTGTGCAGACAATATTGTAAATAAATGATATTAAGTAAAATATAGTTATAATTACAATTATATCAGCCTCTATCATCAATAATTACATTTGGACATACTACATACAATAAATAAATTTATTTAAAAAAATTTCAACATTTTTTATCAAACAATTTGGGGTCGTTTTATGTTTTATGCTCACCAAGGTTGCATTTATTTGATCAAAAAGTCTGTAAACACAGTAATATTGTAAGTTTGAATATACTTTGAAATTGTAATTTATTTTTGTGAAGATAAAGCTGAATTTTCAGCAGCCAGTAGCACCCCAGTCTTAAGTGTCATATGCTGATTTGGCATTCAAGAAACATTTCTTATTATTATCAATGTTGAAAACAGCTGCTTTTTGTGGAAATCAATGATACATTTCTAGGATTTTGTCATGAATAGAAAGTTCAGAAGTTCACTTTTGATCAATTTAATGTGTCCTTGCTGAATGAAAGTAAAAAAAAAAAAAAAAAAAATTGGCAAACACAATGTTAGAATGGTATTGTATATGTTTTAAAAATATAACTTTCTATATAAAATATGACCTATTTTCTTTTTGTTCATTCGTCACTTTAGGTTTTTATTTAAAGATTCCTTGAATGTTATCTCAGTTTTAATTTCACAGGAGTCTCTCTCCCTTTTCATTGAGACTAAAACTGACACATCACACTAATGTATCTTGAATCTTGAAATACAATCTCTTTCAGAACTGAAAGCTCCAGATTTCTCAGAGTATGTGTGTGCATGTGTCTGTGTTTATTAATTTATTTGTTAATGATATGTCAGACCTCTACATTATCCCAATAAAAAAGGTCTTGAGGTTGTTCGATGGCGTTTAAAGCTGTAAAGGTAACATTACAAATCATGGCGCGCTTTCTGAGAGCGACTGCCAAGGCGACAGCCTGTGCACATATATAACCATCAAAGGCTGCGAGGCTTTCTGGCCCACACTCGGGCTCAGTGGGAATAAAGCTGTCTTCTACTGTGCACTGTGGGGCTGTAAAAAGTTTGGAAGGGTAGTAAGTGGCTCATTTTTAAATGAATATGCGTCAGTCAGAGGGAGCGGGTTGGCCAGATCCTAAGCTTTCATCCCAGTGCTCACGGTAATGACTCGTCATAAATGAGAAAAAGAGGGAGAGTGAAAGGGTACAGAGACGGGGAGACAGAGGAAGAAATGAAAGTAGTTGTGGGGACAACATAATGCACATTTCCGCATTTTGGATTTGGGGGGTTGGGGTTGTTAGTACTGGCATCTGTGATAAGTGAAAAGCCAGACAACCTCACATCACACACACACACACACTTACAGATGAAGTCTGGTTTCATTCAGACATTTTAACTTGTGTGCGTGTGCACATTGTAAGACATGGCACTCAAATGAACATACTTTCTCACATGCTGTAGACCAAATAAAGTTAAAAATGTCCACCTTCGTCACTAGCCCTCAACAATCAGATACCGTCAGGGTTCACGACAAACTCCGTCCATCCGGCAGGATTTCAATAACCATCTTCAAGGACATTTCCTTCCTTCATACTCAGCCAAATGTGTCTTTATCTAATTCCCTGTCCGCAAGATGTATCCCCATCCTCTCATTATGTAATTTGTTCTCTTATATTTCTCTTGTGTTTGATTTTGACAAATATGCAGATTATCTGAATATGGGATTTTTAAATATATGGCTAATGTTAACTTTCATGTCTGTCTTCTAATCTGCTGAATATTCATTATGGGACTCAAGGACAAGCAGAATTGCAGAGGTCATGAATTCTGTGCAGAAGGAAGAGATAGAGAGAGAGAACAGATAGATGGGGAGAGAAAGAGAAGAAAAAAGGGGAAATAATTTACTTTTGATTAAAATTTAAACAAGGATTCACTCTTGAATCACAGAAATCAAATTGGTGACCAGTCACACTCTGAAATTATGAAAAGCTTTTCTTCAGAATATTCAGTTAGTTTGGTCAGTGTGGTTTGTGGTGATCTTTTTAAGGGCCGGACACTTTAGTAAGAGGTGTTAGGAAACACTCATTTATCATGATGATAAAAACGTTTCAGTTATGTATGTAACCCTCGTTCCCTGAAGGAGGGAACGGAGACGTTACGTCAGAGTGACTGACGTAATTGGGATCTCGCCATAGAGCCCAATCACCTTTGCGTGTTAACAAAACAAGCCAATGACAGTTGGCGTGCGTGCTTTGCATCGCGCACCCTGCCCCGCAGCGCGGGTATAAAAGGAGTCAGTTTTTCGCTGAGGAGCCGAGATGATGTGCCTCGGCCGTACAGCGGTGGTAGTGGGACGTGTCCGGGGAGGCAAACAGGTCTACCTGAGTGTCCCCGAAGCATCTCCAAATCAGCTGGACTGTCTCGGGGGGGGGGGAGTCGCCATTCTCCCGGAAGGGCGGGCTAACGTGAGAGCTCATTGGCTGCACGATTGAACTTGCCTGGACCAGTACATGCTTGTCGTGTAGCAGCAATTTGAAGCGGTGCAGAGCAAGCCATACTGCTAGCAACTCGAGGCAGTTGATATGCCACTGCAGTCGGGGCCCTGTCCAGAGCCCCGCAGCTGCACGCCCGTTGCACATGGCTACCCAGCCCATGGCAGAGGCATCCGTTGATACAACAACATGCCTGGACACTTGCACTAGGGGAACTCCTGCCCGAAGAAAAGCAAGATCCGACCACGGGCTGAAGGTCTGACGGCAGGACGGGGTGACTGAGACCCAGGTACATGCCGCGTCGCCATGCCCATCTCAGGACCTGGTCGTGAAGCCAACGCTGAAGTGGTCTCATATGAAGCAATCCGAGCGGCGTGACAGCGGCTGCGGATGCCATATGCCCCAGGAGCCTCTGAAACTGTTTCAGTGGAACTGCCCTCGTGAGCTGGAAAGTCTCCAGGCAGTTCAGCATCGACTGAGGATGTTCTATTGAGAGACGTGCTGTGAGGTTGACCGAGTCCAACTCCATACCGAGAAAAGAGATCCTCTGCACAGGGGAGAGTTTGCTCTTTTCCCAGTTGACCCGAAGCCCCAACCGGCTGAGGTGGCTGAGCACCGTGTCCCTGTGTTCGCCCAACTGCGCTCGAGACTGGGCCAGTATGAGCCAGTCGTCGAGGTAGTTGAGGATGTGAATGCCTTTTTCCCTTAATGGAACATGGGCTGCCTCCACAACCTTGGTGAAGACACGAGGCGACAGGGACAGCCCGAAGGGGAGGACCTTGTACTGATATGCTCGCCCTTCGAACGCAAAGCGGAGAAACGGAGGATCGAGACATGAAAGTACGCGTCCTTCAGGTCGATCACTGCGAACCAATCGAAAGGACGGATGCATTGAAAGATGCGTTTCTGCGTCAACATCCTGAACGGGAGCTCGTGAAGGGCCCAGTTCAGAACGCACAGGTCCAAGATTGGTCGTAACCCACTGCCTTTCTTGGGTACGATGAAGTAAGGGCTGTAAATCTCAACCTCATCTTGGCTGGAGGGACCGGCTGTATCGCGTCCTTCGCCAGCAGGACCGCGATCTCTGCACGCAAGACAGGAGCATCTTTGTTCAGCACAGAAGTGAACCGAATGCCACTGAACTTGGGAGGGCGCTGGGCAAACTTAATCGCATAGCCGAGTCTGATGGTTCTTGTGAGCCAGCGAGATGGTCTGGGGAGCGCTAGCCAGGCCCCCAGAGACCGAACAAGCGGGACTAGGGGAACCACCGATGTACCCGCAGTGGGGCAGCGAGGTGGAGCACAGGGACCTGACCCAGAAGGCAACGCGTCCCGGAGTGGGGTCTGAGTGCGCGGTGCAACACTTACCTGGCTCCACGGTTGGGCAGAGGGTGTGTGAGGAGGCATAGCGTCCACGAGCCGGGCCCTGCTGCCCGCTGGCGAAAGGAGAGGCTGCGCCTCATGCACCACCATCCTCACCCTCTTGAGAGCAGGAGAAAAAGGAAACTGCTCTTTTTTTTGAGGTTTTGGGTACCACTGGCTGGGGAGCCAGCGGCGGAACAGAACAAAAAGGAAACAAAAGATTCTCCGCCCGGCCCTCCTCCGGGGGAAGGAGTGGTGCGGTCACCATCTCCTGAAGAGCAGAATCCAGAAGCTCCAGGTCGCCCGTCTCAGGAACGCCGCTTGCCCTGGTATTTTATGTGCTTGGCAGGGGCGGAGACGGGCTGCGCCGCTTTCCTGCCGCCAGCTCCACGCTGCGGCTGGTGTGAAGGCTGCTGCTGAGGCCAAGCTGGAGTGGAGGTGGAGGCAGCAGGAGGGCGCCCTCGACGACGAGCACGTGGAGGGACTGCGGCCAGCAGTGGGGTGGAGACAGCAGCAGACCGCCGGGGCAGGATATGTCGGAACGCCTCCATCTGCTTCTGTGCAGCGTAGAACTACTGGGCAAAGCTCTCCACCGCTTCGCTGGATAGGCCGGCCTGGGAGATAGGGGAGTCCAAGAAGTGATGCTTGTCGGCCTCTCTCATATCCGCCAGAGTCAGCCACAGGTGGCGCTCCTGGACCACTAAGGTGGACATCGTCTGAACCAGGGACCATGCTGTGACTTTCGTCGCCCTCAGGGTGAGGTCCGTCGCTGTGCGCAGCTCCTGCAACACACCTGGGTCAGCACCACCCTCGTGCAGCTGCTTTAACGCTTTGGCCTGGTGGACCTGCAGGAGAGCCATGGCGTGCAGGGCGGAAGCAGCCTGTCCAGCAGCTCTGTAAGCCTTGGCCGTTAAAGTGGACGAGAATTTACAGGCCCTGGACGGAAGGCGTGGATCACCCTGCCAGGTGGCAGCGCCTTGCGGGCAGAGCTGCATCGCAATAGTGCGCTCGACCTTACCTTAATAAATACCTTAAACAGTCACTCAAAATTTATAGTAACTTATATAATAATTAAATGTTTTTGTGTATTTTTATATATTTTATATATGCAATTGTATTTAATTGTATTTATTTTATTTAATTGTATGTATTTATTTACTGTTTGTTTGTAATTTTGCATTATTAGATTTGGCCTAGTAGTAATGGAGCAGAAGTTGAAAATATAATTTTTATTATAGAAATATATTTTCTATATAATCATATAATATATTATTTATTGTATTAATGTGATTTTATATAATATTTACTTATTTTGTTTTTTTTGTAATTTTATTACATGTGGCCTAGTAATGGAGTGAAGGTCAAAATATATGCCTTATTATATAATTATATTTTATATATAATTATATAATATATTATTTATTTCATGTATGTGACTTCATGTCAAAATTATTTATTATTTGTTTGTTTGTAATTTTGGATTACTTGTTCTTTCCTAGTAGTAATGGAGTGAAAGTGAAAATAATTACCAAATAATTATAGTTATATATGTAATTACATATAATTTATTATTTTATTTTATGTATGCAATTTTATATATATATATATATTTTTTTTATTTTTTATTTTTTTCATGGTTTATTTGTTTGTTTGTATTACTATTTAGAAGTTTTCAATTTGACCTAGTAGTTATGGCGAGAAAGATAAAAATATATGTTTTATTATAGAAATATGTTTTATATATAATTCTGTATTGTATGTATGTGTTTTTTTATAAAATTTATTATTTTATTCATACATTTATTAGTTTGAAATTATGGATTATTAGAGGATTATTGTGGATTATTTAAATTTACATGCTGAAACATAAATAATGATTTTTATTTGTATTATTGTTGTTATTTGTTGCTGCTGATGATGATGCAGTTATTTCTTGTTAGTTTTGGCTTATTAATAATGAAGTGAAAGCTGTCAATTATAATTCAATCTTTAATTTGTATGCAGTCAAAGATTTAGAAACGGCAAGGTTCTTTTCTCCCCTCCTGTGAAAAATGATAAAATAAAGAATATGTCAACACTATCTATAGGTAAAAGCCAACAATAAATGCTCCCCTTGTGGTCTCTCATATCAGATCCAGATGTCTCTTTCACACCGGCGCAGAGAGACAGAACTCTGATGTATTTTATATTGAAAGCAAATCCAGCATTGAGAGTGGAAATGCCACGGCCTGCGCTGTCTAACAGCTCCTGAAAGAGGGGCGAATCTGAGCGGGCTGACAGTAGCTATCCTAACCCAGCATCCTGCGTGCCAGGCCGCCCGCGTGACAGCTCTCCTCACGCAGCGAAAAAGTCAGGGCTGATTCCTGTGGGATTTCTTTGCAAACAAAGGACAATGCCGTTGGATTTCCTCTGGGAACTGCAAGTTTGGCCAGAAGATTTGGGCATACTGCAGATTGATAATGTCAGTCAGTTGAGATATGGAGTGTCATTTTAGTGAATAAAGGATCAAAAAAAAAGAAAAGGGAGGGAGACAGCATGTCATTTGTTTGCTTTGATACAAGATCGCACCCGAGGAAGAGAGCAGAGGGTTTGTGTGTGTGTACAGACACACCGCCTCAACAAGAGTCCTTTTGCCGCCTCCTATTATACGATCGGCAGCTCTCCTCATATGTACCGCCGCTGGCCCCACCTCCAGTGAATGAAAACTTAGCAAACTCCTCTCCCCCTCCCACAATCCTGCAGCCCTCTGCTTCTCCCATCACCCCCCTCACTATTCTCAGGGGAGCCAGGTGACACTTCAGCCCACTCGCAGAGCCTCTGTGGCTGGGCTACAGCTGCGTCGAGCCGGGCCGAGTCGGTCAGCTCCTCCTAAGTGGCCTCAGGCTAGATTTGAACCCTTTTTTCTGTTTGAAAAACGCGGCACCTTAAAACAGCTCATTAAACGGCGGCCTCCTTTTTTTTTTGATAGCTTTATTCAAGATGAAGTTCCTCACATGACACGGGCCGTTAGGATCAGTTACCGCTCCCCGAAGACAGCTCGGCCATGTGGTTTATGTGAGGATGGATACAGTGTTGACAAAAAGACGAGTGTGAGGGGAAAGACCTGGGAGAGAGAGAGAGAGAGAGAGAGAGACAGAACACGGCAGCAGAGGAGTAAACAATACCGCACTGCTTTATTTAACACCCTCTAACCAAAGCCAGCTGGGCCTGTAAACACATTTATGACGATTTAATGAAAACATGCTGGTGTGTCTATGATCTTCCTCACCAATCAAACAGTGTAATTTGTATCGCATACACTGCCACTGTCTTGTGGCATAAACAGTGGCTTGCAGCTGTCACCATAGTGTCTTATTTGGAGGTACAGTTTCAATACTGCTACACAGCTCTTTTGACTTTTTCCTCACATTTTTCCATGAAATCTCAAGGGTAATTGGTTCTATTTCAATTTCTTTTGCTATTAAGGACCTTGGGGTATGTTTGTAAACAGTAATAATTTGCTTATTTTACAATTTTTTTTACTACATTACTCCCACGTGGCAGTTAAATGATTTTTAAGCTTAATACCACACAAATACAGTTTCACATAAATGCACACTAAACTTTCTGCTCTACATCCTCAGGCAACGGCCTGTGTCATCTGTAACTGAGTTGGCCTGTGTGTGTGTAGTGTCTGAAATGCAATTTTGGCCATTGACACGTCACACTGTAAAAAGTGATAAGATGACAACTTAAAAAAAATTGAGGAAAACTGTTGTCTTAAAATTCTTAAATAAATAACAATAATAAAAAAAAGTTAAGTGAACTTGACAGTTCACTTAACTTATTTTTTTTAATAATTATTTACTTAATAATTTTAAGACAACCGAAAAGTGTGCAAGTGACCTTAAATTTAGCTTAGTCTCACTAGTGTAGATTATGACACAAAACCTGCATAAATAACCCCAGACTCTTCTACTAATTTACTTCTAGCTGTTATTTTATCATCTGAATTTATCATTTTTTAATATAACAGCTGACACTGAAGACTTCAGGTTCAATACATAAACTCAATTAACAGCACTTGTGGCAAAATGTTGATAGCACAAAAATTAATCTCAACTTCTTTTCTTTTAAAAAAAAAAAGAAAAGAAAGAAAAAAAAAGAAAAATCTGGTTACAGTCAGGCACCTATAATGGAAGTGAATAGGGCCAATCTTTAAACATTAAAATACTCACTGTTGTAAACAATATGCATGATTTTAATGTGACAAACAAAACTTTTTGTTTGTCACATTAAAGTTATTTTAGAACTTCATTGCTGTGAAAACGTAATGCCTAAAACTCTAACATGACTGTAAAAATTATGTGAACAAATTTAGAGCTCACGTAATGCACACATTTTACCAGAAAAAAAGAATGTTGTGATTTTATACAATTAGAAGATTTCATATTTTTGCTTTTGAATTCTCGAAAGATTGACTCTATTCATTTACATTGTAAGTGCCACAACGTAACTTTAATTTTTTAGTGACAGTTATTTTTTTGCTAATCAACCCAGAATATTCCATTAAAGTGGTTCGTTTGTGGACTAAATAGATGGCTAAAAGTCCAATGCTAACTACTTTTTATCAGTTTTAATACACCTCGTAAGCATAATCAAGTTCTCTAGTGTGACTAAACCCCTTTTTTTGTTTTTAAGTCATTCTCTCTCTGAAAACTGACATATTTCTCTTTAATTATGTGGGGGAAAATGTTGTAGAACAGCCAATTCTTGTAGCCAATTATGTTTAATTTAATTACCTGTCCACTTTGATAATTATTACCCCTGATTAACCACAAAGCCTGCTCTTAAATGTTAATCGAAAGTGCTAGATGAAACTGCTGAGGAGTTTTTATTTTTTCATTCATAAAAGAGAATGTTATTAGATTACAGTGACTAAGATACTCACCTTTGTCTTTGAATGTAATATGTCTGAAGGGCTGCATGGCTCTTCGCTTGCAGAGCCCTTGCTTTAGTCCAGCAATGCCCTCATAGACCATGCAGGTTTTTTTCTCAGCGTTGTTGGTCTTGTGTACGGTCCCTAAGGACATTATGCCAGCACAAACAAGTAAACAAACAAACAGACACACGCAGATAGCATCACCAAATATCCCACTGCCTGGCAGGGGTGAGAAACGGAGTCTGAAAATAACAAACAGATGGATGAGTAAACAAACAACATACGGTAAATAGATGTGTTGTTTTCCATGTCCCCGGGCTCTGGTGGTGTTCCTGCAGCAGAGCAGAGAGGAAATTGAGTCCACTGTACACAATATGTTTCTTTTTACACAGTTTATTTTGTAAAAATGACCAAAATATAAACTAAATCCAGTGTAGTTGTCTCTATGTGTGTGTCTGAGTATGCATGGGTGGTTCTCAGGGAGCATAACAGTGTATAACCCTGATACTTTTGGACTTGATCCTCAGCTTTGATGTCAGCTTTGGGACTGATGAGGTAACAAACATTCAGATCTTTAGCCGAGTGAGAATTCACCCTCCTTGTGGTCATATGATGGCATGTCACAACAATACTAATCAAAATGGCTTACCGAGTCTGTGTGAACGGAAGTACAATTTTAATGGACTCATTTTTCCCATTAAAAATGTGAAAGTTCATTAGTTCAATATTTCTGTATTTTATGTAGAAATAAGACACCTTATGGATCTCACTGCATGCTTTTGATTATTATATGAACCAAAAGACATGTACACTGTAAAAAGTTGTAAATAAAGGAAAAATTATTGTAGTATGTTTTACAAGAAAATACTATTCCAGTCTTTACACTTCAAAATTAAATTTTTAAATTCAATGTTATTTGCCAATTATTTGTGACATTTACTAGCAATTTCAGTGTTAAAATGATTTCAAAGTAACTTTTTTTTTCAGTGTATGGTCCTACAATGCCACATAATTAATGAAAGGTCAAGAGAAATTTGTTAAAATTGATCTTTGCTGGGAATTTATTTCTTATATTTCCAGCTGTAATCTTGTTTGCAGGTGTGTGTGCGCGTGTGTGAGGTGAACTGTATGTAGGTAAGAGAGCCAGTCATCCTATGGGTTCTTTGTAATCCTTTCATGAGTGCCTCATTAGCCTGTGATGGCCAAACCACAAGAGTGTTTAATCTTAACCCCGTGACGGCGAGCAGACCGAATCTCCTTCTGTCCATCTTACCACGGGCTCAAGGTATCTGTTTTGGACCACAGTTTTTGTCATGCTTGATCATGTGCGTGAGACAAAGCAACTTTTGTAATTCTTTGTTTGTGTGTGTTTAATCATGTTAATCTAATGGGGAACTTTGCAAACGTGCACACACACACACACACACACACACAAAATCAAAACAGTTTAGCATGTTCTTTTGTTCCTTAAAATATTCAATGTAGTTCTAAAGTGTATGATTTATTTTTCCAGACTGGTGTGATTAAACACACAGTAGTATTGGACAAATAATTTTTTTTTCAGTAAATCTAAAGCTAATACAGACTTAAAGTTTAATTAAGGTTTTTTTTTTGGCCAGGACTCTGAGGTCCATATGGCAGGACATATAAGTGAAGTCAGCATTGTTTTATGAGCCTGCTGCTTTCATTTTAGGCCAGCATGGCTACATCTCGGATTATTGATTTTTCTAATGAATATGTCTTGACTAATGGGGGTCGTATCCTATTGTCCAGTGGAGATGTGAATGATTGCCTTTTTTGATGGTTCAAGTAAAAGAGGATTTTTGCTGAGAGAAAGTTTCCACTGACCATAAAATAAATCATATTTGAACATTTTTGATAAAATGACAGATTACCGATAAAGCATCACCTTGACTATCCATTAAAAGTTGGAGTGATATTCATAAATCAACTTGCTCACATCGTACATGGTCATGTGCGTTTTTTTTTTTTTTTAATAATAGTATTAATACAATTGCAAAAGCAAAATATGATTGAATGATGGCAAGCAGCAAGAACAGACTTGTTATTTCCTGAGGAGTAGATGAGGAGCAGGTAACGGTTCCCACGGTGAGTCTGTCCTTTGACTAACATCTGTTGCTCGTCGTTTGCCACAATGGTCAAACTAATCCGGCGATGCGCGCGCAGGTGAAGAGATCAGCCCCTGGAGCGCGAGAGGTTTTGTATTGTGCTTCAAGCAGCCGCAGCGCAGAAGCGGTGTATGCGCCTGTTCTAGACGCATTACGGTAGAGCAAACTGTCCCCTAACACATCGCCAACACAAGACACAAGCGGAGTAATTCAACACTGATTTCTCTGCGAATGAGCGAGGAACAGACGAGATGCCAAAAACTCCAGCGAGAAGCATTATTGGGACTTTAGGAAAACTCACCGTGTGACTGACTGAAAGAAACAGAGAAGACCTGAAGCGACGAGGAGGCGTAAAGAGCCGCGTGCTTGTTCTTCATGAACTTTGAGGAGCGCTGTGACCATGCAGCCTTTGAGCTAGTGCACGATTATTGTTTCCACTTATCACCCTACTGAGTGACCAGTCTGAAAGAGGAAGCCAGTCAAAAAGGAAAGGAAGACTAATAAAGACAGTTGTCGTTGAAAGTAATGGTCTGAAGACATCACTCATAGAACAGGATTTTTTTTTTCCCTTTTGCGTTGCTCTTCTGAAGGTTTCTGGAATCACTGGGACATTCACGAGAGCTGGAGGGACTCATCCACATGGTCCAGCCGTAGAGTGAAAGTAGAGTTCTTCACGATATCCTAACAGGTTCATATCCACTTTTTACTTCTTCATTTTCTTTCTTTCTTTCTTTCTTTCTTATTTGCTCCTCGCGAGATTAAGCGTTTAGAATATTAATATGTATCCCAGATTTGAATGCATGGACGCGTTATCACACACACACACACACACACACACACACACACACTTCTTCAGATCAATAGAAAGAAATATTAGAGTCAGTGTATTTTCTTAGATCTTTTGCAAATGGGATACTAAAGCTCTCTGCGACACAATAGATTTGACGACGTAACTTTTTTTTTTTTTTTTTTTTACTTCACACTTTTAAACCGGAGATGAAAGCGTGTTATTCTCAACGAGAGAATAATAACTGATTATGAATTATATATCTGCACATTTTTGATAAAATACATAATTAATAACGTGGAAGGGTTTTAGATAAAAATGAACCTCGATCGTGAAAAAGACTGAGAACAAGTTTAGTGGACATGTGCAACTGAGTTTGAAAATATCACCTGCTTTGAAATCTGATCAAAACGACAAAAGGAGTATTTTTTTGACAGATCAGATAAGATAATTTGGAATAAATCTATGTTAGTGTGCATTTATTAATTTAATTTATGTATTTATATTTTTTTTCCTCCCAAAGACCATACGCTGCTTCCACAGAAACGTAGAAATCTGTTGCAAAGGCCAAACAAAACTCTCCGTATAAACGGTTTATGTTAATAAACAACACCGAAACATGCACGTAAACTAAAAAGTTAAATTACGGTTATTTTATGAAAGTTGGTTTATTTTTTTTTCTTATTATCCGTCAAGCTGATCGTTTTTAACAGGCCCTCAGCAAATGCTACTCTGATTTTAGGCAAATAACCCATAACTTCTGACTCGTAAGTTTTAATTAATGTAAGATACAGTGTTAAGAAATAATAATTTATTATAGCGGAACGTGAAGAGAAATAAAGGGAATGTTTTTAAGTTTATTTATAGTGTTTAGTGTCGATTGTAACGGTGTGTTACTGGGACAATTAAATATTAAAAATGTTACAAATTAAAAGAAAGAAAGATAAAATAAGATTAACTTGTCATGCATGATTATTTATAATCATTATTTCAAATGCATCAATTACATCGAGATGCAATGACGTTAGTAAGATTTGTATGCAAAATTCATTTGCGAGATTTCAAACATAGATGAAAAAGTGTTAACTTTGACCTTCAAAAAGAAAATGTTATTTTATTATTATATATGTATATTTTTAACTAGTCAGTTTTCGCCTCGTCTATACGAATTAAAAGACAGATTCTTGACTAACTTACGTGATGCAAAACTTAATGTATTTATTTAGTGATTAATTTTTACACACATCCTTGAATAAGATAAACTTTTTCCTTTATTTTTAAACCGTACAGTTAATGGATTGTTATTTTTTTTCGTGTTCAAATCAGCGCTGTTTGTTTCGCCCTCAAACACTCAAAAACAAACCAGCAACAATTTAAAGATGTGAGTCCGGGGCATTAAAAGTGAATCTGCAGAGGGAAGTACAGTTCAGGAGTTGAACCAAGTACACTATAATTTCGCCCTCTATCTGTATTTTTATTTATTTTTTTTAAAGAATAAAACTTTACATCAGTCAAAGAAAAATACATATTTACATCGTCGTCTTCCTCATAATCTGGCAGTGTGTGTAAATCGCATGTTATTAAGAACTGATTGATGGAGCTTTGGACACAATTAATTTAAATCTAATAGAAAGTATAGGTGAGGCTTTTCTTAATTCACTGTTGACATTTACAGCACAATGCAACTGTATATTAAATCACAAGATGACCATTTTATTGAACAATGAGGGAGAATGCCAAATGATTTACTTTGATGTAGTAAAATGTTTCTGACATTTTCAATTAGTTTAATCTTTTAATAATTTAATCTTCTTCTCTTTTTTTACTAACAGCATTTAAGCTCACATAAAAGGGCTTTGGAATTTATTTTATGAAAGTTTTCTTTCATAAAATAATATTTAGTTTATACACATTTGTGTGTAAAGACAAATAATTTTTGTTGAACTAAAACACTTTTTTTTGTCTCAGAGCTGTACTTGTTTGATTTTACTCTGTCTGTTCATTGATATATTACCTCTTATGATAAACCGATTCCCTGCTAATTGAAATGTGACGTGTAAATGTAGATGAACATAAGCATAAAGTGATGAATACAATTTCCATTTGATCTGCTTGTGCAGTAGATGAGTAGCGTGATTGAATGATGTTATGTGCTCAGAGTAAAAGTGATAATTCATGAAGTTGATAAAGAATACGGCATTTCGTTCAGAGGGGGCATGAAAATGGCAGTAAAGTGGGTAATTTAGTTATTTGCATGGCCGTCAAGCAGCTGCAAGCGGCAACAGCTACACCTCAGCTGATAGTTTTAGCACTCTATTTCTAACGGCGGACACCAGACTACTTTAGAGTTCTGGTTATAATTGATATATCACTTGTTCTGTGATAAGTGATTGTTTTATGCTGTTCTTCATGTTTATACAGACTACTAACCTCACTTTCGGAGGTCTTTCAAATATGTTATTTTGATGAATGTGTGGATTGCATGGCAGGATGGTATTCAGCCCACTGTGGGTATTTTTCTGGGTAGAGAAGGTCTGGAATGTGTTTGTTTTGGACGTTGATGTTGAGACTAACTTGATGCCAGGTGTACATTTAGGCATGTTGATTTTTGATGCGTATTTTAGGAACATTTAGTGATTGAAACTTTATTTAAACAACCAGTTTTCTGCTAATGCAAATATATGTTGGTGTGTGCTGTGCAAAAAGCATTTAGTGTGTGTGTGTGTGTGTGTGTGTGTGTGTGTGTGTGTGCTCTTTTCAAATTCAGATGAGCCTCAGTCAAGTGATTTAGAGGTAAATTTAAGTTTTTCAATATCACGGGTGGTTTTAACACAAAGCACTCTGGTTCTCGTGAAGCACTGTCCCTTAGACCCTCACATGGCATTTCCACCATTAAACTCTTTTACCGTTCCAAAAATAATGTTAGTTTTCACACAAGTGCATTTTTAACCAAAGCATTTTGAAGAGCAATACATATCCATCTCTAACTGATTAGGAATATTTTTTTGTCAACCGTACTTTTGGCCACCTCTGCTCTCCGAAACATGTTTGTGTGAAATATGTCATGCCTACGTTCTCCCTTTCATATTTCAGCTGACCTTACGTGAAAGGTCAGGCTGGAATTTTTACGCTCGTTTGCGTCTTTGAACGCATCAGCTCCGGCACTGACCAGCGGCAACCACCACCAGCCATAGATTAAACATGTGGTTTTAATTGAAGATGTTTTTTGGTGGAACGAGGCTGAGGCTGGGCATTTTTTAGTGGATGTGAATGATAAATTATGCACGTTTTTAGACAGTGAGGGCTGCTTTTATTGCTAGTCGGAGAGTGGTGTCATTTTCTCCTTAAACTCTGTCTTGAAAGGGGGAAAAAGGAGCTAACTGCACACAAAAAAATGACACTTAAGCAATTTCAACAAACTTCTGCATCTGTAAATTAAAAACCAAAAAGAGACCAGAGTGACGGATGTTTTCCAGATGACAATGTTGATCTGATAAGTTGATATCGAAAAGGTCTGGCGTTAACGTTTTCATCTTTGAGAGAGAGACCAGACTGCAGCATGGAAGTGCCGTCTCGGCGATCTGTCAGCCTAAGATGCTGCTAGACGGGTTTTTTTGTTGGTTTTTTTTATGGTGTATTTATTCCCAATGTGAATTTAAATCTCCACTTGAACTCTTAAGCACAGTTTCTCTTTACCGTGACCTCAGTGGCACATTTTTTTTTGTAGTTTTTTGGTTTTCGCGCACAAGGTTTCCTGTGTGGGGAGGCTTCACGCCGGGTTTCGGGAGAGTGCCAGGCTGTTATGAGGTGATGACTGTCTTAAAGAATGACCCTACCGTTTGCTTAGAGAGAGGAAGGGCCCATTTCCGATGAGCTGGGGAAATGTGGTAGAGAGAAAAGCAGGGTGTTCACTGGACGGAAATGACAGTACTTGAGTCTGAGACGTTGATCATTACTTCTCTATATCCATTAGCCGAGCACCTCAGGAGAGATTATTGGCAGTTCAGGGCCGCAGACGCGGGTGGAAAGTGAACCAGTGTACTTCACAGTCAGTCGCCAGTTACAACTAGCCTTTTTTGACCGAAACGGATTCAAGTACCTGTTGGTTTGATGAAGAACATTGTGTATTGATAGCTGAAGCTTAGATAGCGTCTAAGAGAGAATGCAACCTGAAGTCATAAACTCGCTCCCTGTGGCCACCGAAGCTGCTTCTGCTAACTTTGCGTTCCAGCTGACAGCTGTATTTGTGTTATGGATTTTCTCTCAGTCCGCCGTCTCCCCCCTCGAGCCTTCACCCCCTCCGTGAAGGTCTTTATAACGCCATTCGCTGAATATTTTAAAAACCCCAGCGTAACGCTGACAAGCCATCATGTCCATCAGAGAACGGCAGAGAGCAGGCGCATCAGTAAAGCTCTTTGGGAGAGATGGGAGCAAACTTTCGGCACTGTCACAAAAGACGTGGCGTGATGTCAGAGTGACAGCTGCGGCTTGTTTGAATGCGTCTTAGTAAAATTTTCCAGAGAAGCCCAGTTCTATTGCTGATAAAATTCTGCTCGTGACGCCAAACGCTAAGCTCTCAAAACAGCGATGGCGATTACTGAAAACTTCTGCCTAAACAGGAGAGGAGAAAACCTCTGATGTTTTATTCCCATACGCATTGCTTGGCTTTGTTGGGCGGCAATGGCGGGAGGAATTCCTGTCAGTGTTGCCGGCCGCAGTAAACCTTAGTCCGGGTTTAAAACTCTAATCCACCCCAGCCGCCGAAGGTGCGAGCAGTTCGTTCCTGAGGGAGTTTTTGGTGCTGCACTGTACGCTTGGATAAATCCCCCTCCCCACTGTGTGACCATATAAGTAATAACCATATAAATGCATCTAATTTTCATTCGCTAATCCGTAAAGTAGCAGCGGAATGGAGAAGTGTTGGTTTCTTTTATGGTATTAGTAATGGGTAACAAGGGGATGCCTACTTAAGTTATTTGCATTTGAAATGGACGAGCGTGATACATCTTCTGACAGAATTATCTTTTAACCATGTGTAAAACAAAATTAGATTCATCCTTTCGTTTTTGATGGATGCATTCTGCCCCTTTTTCTTCTTCCCCTCCTGTAGTTCCTACACAACTTTCTTACACTTTGCATTTTCTTCCCGAAGAAATCTCATTTACAAAATGTATATAATGTTATAAATACCTAAATCCATGCATTTCTTTGTGTTGTGTAAGGGCTTGTCTTTTTTTTTTTTTTCTCTGACGCTCTTGTGGTGAAGTGTCTTGTCTTGGTGGGGGGTGGAGAGTGCGAGAAGCGCAGCGCAACACACTCGCGCTGCAGAAAAAAGCACGTTATCTAGCACTAACCATCACACGCCAAATAATGCGAGGGCTTTTACACATGTACACACACTCAAAGACACAGGAAAAAAATTCTTTAGGTAGGTTTTGTAGAAATATATAGAATTTTTTTTTTTAAAAAACCTTGTATTTTTATGTGGTCCAAAATTATTATTATTTTCACCAAATTAATTTTGTATTCTAAATAGTTGTACTAATATATTAAAAAGTGAATTTTATTACTTTCTATTACTTTTTCTTTTTTCCAAAATCTGCATCTTATAAGATAGCTCAGGAGAAGGAGTGAATATATATATTTTCATGTTTTCAGAAAAAAAAGATTTCTGCTCTTAGTTTTAAATTGTGTGATGAGCGCTGCTAACCGTTGGTTAGAGTTGCCTTTTGCTCTTGGCTGTGGTCTGTGAGCATTGTTGACCAGGGGACATCTGCCACTATATTATCCCCAGCTGTTATCTGAATAATTGTATAGTAACCCCCCTCTACACATACACACAGACTGCCCCTCACTCTCCATTCATCGGAGTGCTAAAGGGAGAAGTCAGGGAGAGTATTTTCCTACAGAGGGTCGCGGAGGGAAGGAGGGGTGGATGGGTTAGGGGAGCCGGTCAGACTTCATACCGGTTGAGCTTTTCTTGCCGGTTGGGGGCACGATGGGGCTCTGTACCGGTATGATGTCTGCCCTTGCGGTCACTGCCATTCGGCTGACATCTGTAATGGGATTCTACATCCGTACCCCCGCTTCCCTGGGAAATAACCCAGCCGCTAAACCTAGGATTACCACTCCTGTCCAGGACTTTTCCACAGGAGTGGATAAGTTTTGTGCTTTGTTTTCTCTCTCTCACACACTTTTTAATTCACTCCCAGTGTTTTTTTTTTTTGTTTTTTTTTCTGTGCATGGCACTGACTTTTTTAAAGCTCTGGTTAGAATAAACAAAGTGCTTTGTAAAATCTTATTATTATTATTATTTTTTTTTTAATATATTAGAAAATGTACTTTTGTTTCACAATTATTTAATTCGAACCGGACTAAACTTTTATTCAAAGCAACTTTTTTAATATTTACTTTTACAGTGTTAATGCAGCAGAAAAGAACTACATTTAAATAAAAATATTTTGTTTCCAGTACTTTAGAAAGATATTTTAACATTACATGTATAGAAATGTAAACGTGAAAAGAAAAATGCAAGCCTTACAAATTTGAAAAGGTTTTTTTGTAACATTTTTAAAATGGCAGATTTAGAAAAAGCTGATGTGTGTGTGTGTTGCACTTCTTCAGCATATCTTTAATATACTTTGTACTTTATAGCGTAGCTTCAATGGGTGCCGGCACACACGACCGACTCTGTAGTGATATTATTTGAACTAAATTAGCTGTAGCTAAATAAATAAGTCAGGAGCAATTTTTGAGCTGTTTTCCACTGATGTCCTCTTTGCAGCTATTTGATAGGCTTTATCCAGGCTTTCACACTCGCACCCACCCACATACCGAAAAGGCAAACTCCAGCCCTGGTCTGTTTTCAACTCTGATCACCGGATGACACCAGGGCGACTTGAAGTGGTGTGACCTCTCGAACTCTTTCTTTCTTACCTCTCTCTTATTGCATATTCTTTAAATCTGTGTGTCGGAAGACATTTGTGCACAGACATCGTACCTTTTCAAATTAATTAGTCTCCTGGCATCCTTGAACTCGCGTTGAAAGGGGACTGAATGCTTTAATTAAAAAAGGAATGATGGCCAAATTCATGTTCCTCTGCACATATGCGCTTTTTTATGGGGAGGAATTGCATTGCTGTGATATTGGGATGACATGGCATTCTATGGTAATTTTTCACTTTCAATTTGAATTACCTTTTCTGACATGACCTATGCCCGGATTTTATTAAAGGAATCTACATGATAAAAGTTGCAGATAACTCTAGAGAGAAAGGTGTTGTGATTGTATGCTTAATTTTGAAACTAGCATACCTAATCTTTACTTCATTTCTTTTCAATCAAGCGATCATTTTTATCAGATAAAATGGTGAATGGATGAAAGGCTGAATCCTCAGATGTAAACCTATTCCTTGTATTGAAACCTGATTAAATTTGTTTAAAGAGTTTGCGTGCAGCATTTTATCATATTCAGACGTTTCCACGCCTGCATTTTTTTGAATAGGTCGTGAGGAAGGACTTTTTCTTGTGTGATCTTTTGTTAAGTGTTTGGTTGCAATAATTGCTGTTCGGTTCAGAGGAAAAAAAAAATGAATTCATTTACTGCA
Source organism: Spinibarbus caldwelli (assembly GCA_039654775.1). NCBI lineage: Eukaryota > Metazoa > Chordata > Actinopteri > Cypriniformes > Cyprinidae > Spinibarbus > Spinibarbus caldwelli. The sequence goes on from CM077255.1 coordinate 9,128,645, forward strand.
GGTAGAAGAACAATTAGAGAAAAATGTTTTTGAAATCTGCAGATAAGAAAAAAACAGAGCATTATGACCACTGTCCACAGGTGAGCTATTCTGCTATCACATCAACTATCACATCTTTTTTTGTTTTGTTTTGCCTCACCCCCAGATTTCTTTTGAAATTTTTACAATCTGTTAGTAATGGATAAAACACAAATGCAGCATTTCTTCAAGGACTAACATAATTGTATGATTTGCTTTAAAGGTCTGAGCAAAACAACCTACAGTACCATTGTGCAAAAAAGTAACATGTAAATCTAAAATAGTTAACACACAATCTAAAACTTGCTTGTATAGATAGATAGATGAATTTTTTACCAATCATTTTTGCTCTCACTTCTAATAGTTCTCCCAGAACAAACAGCCAGTTTTTTAGTCGAAGGGAAGGAGGAAACGATTACAACGGTGAGTTAGGCTGAACTCGACATCTCTGACGAGTCAGTTCCTTTATGAGACTTTATGCTGGGCGTTTTTAAAAAGCTGGCCAGAGAGAAGTTTCCAGCACATCTCCTGGGTGCTATTAGACTGAGACGTCTGCGAGTGCAAACCTCCACCGTCCCTCCCGGTAACGCTCCGCGGTTTAGAGCAATCACTTTCCGCACACCCGCTTGCCATGGCTAATTTCTAAAACACAGCCATGGCTTGTCTCTCACACCCCCCTGTAAAAACAAAAAAAAAAAACAAAAAGGAAGCCTAAACCCTGCAGGCAATATGTTTGATAATTTGGATTTTGTTTCACTTTGGATTCTGATTTGAAAACTGGTTCGAACCTGTTCATGAGTGGCCCAATTAAGGACCATTTTTCTCTGAAATGTTTTGACAATAGATTATTTTTTTTAGTGATATTAAAAAGGTGAGGTGTTCAGCACATCTGGTTACTTTACTTTTCTCTCCTTCTTGTCCAAAAGGTTAATTTTATTTGAAACCGATAATGCTTTTCTGAAAATTTGACAGGTCTGATTTGAAAGGAGACTGTGAGGAGGGAAAAAAAAAAAAAAAAAACCCTTAGGTGGCTGCATTAGGAACCAAAGTGGTGCTTGATTGACTGGCGGTAAGGCGAACCCCTCAGTGGAGTAATCAGCATCCCCCAATCATTCAATAAACACCTAATCAGACTAATTGACCCACTCCCTGTAGGAAGCGAACCTCGTGGCCACACTCACACCTTGAGGGAGACGATGTGGATGAAGAGTAGCCTGGTTGCCCTGCATTAAAGTCTCAAACTTTTCAATAAAGTTCAGTGGTATTTTTTAGTTCTCAGGCAGGGTTTATCATCAGCCGTTGTGGTCAGTAAGACTCATAGGTTTGCGTGTGGTCACTCAAGCTCTGGAAAGTCTGTACTTCATGTTATGGAAACCCCCCAAAGTAAACGCTGAATGTGAGGAATTTGATAAATGCTCTGATTAGTTGGCCACCCTATTTTACAGATAAAGGATGAGTGTAATGCAAGAGGAGGAGGGGAAAATGAAAGAAAATATATGTGGCTATTCCAGTAAAAAATAGAATTAGTGTCTCATCACCTGTTTTATCTCAGTATATTAATGTGTCGTCCTCAGCAGCTCATCCCAAGGTTGTCTGGCGAAATCGTTTTAGCACCGTGTGTGTTGGCTGACTTTCAGAGCGACGCGCCTCTCCAGCCGAAGCCTCCTTCTCACCCGACTCTGACATGCACTGTCTTATCTTCTTGACAACTTTGTCCACAGAGACGTTCCAAAGATATTGATATTACAATGTCTTTTATTGTAATGAAATATGTGTTAAGCTTTACTTTGTCAAATATGACTTATCGCCCCCCTTAGATCCTCTGTCTGAGGAATCTGGGATGCCGTACTGTTAGAGTTGCTCTGAAAAAACTGAAAGGCTCATAAAAAAGAGCTGCTTTTTGCTTGTCTGAAAAGCACGTTTGTATCTTTGGCTTCTCCTCTTTCTTTAATTTGGCTAAAGGTTCACCTCCAGCCGAGACAGCAGTTCAGAAACACCTCAAATACACACACACACACACACACACACACACTGCCGGATTATATGAGGAAATAATTCCATACAGCCATCCATCCTGGAAAAGTATTATTCTCTCGTTCTGTCCCCCAACACACACACACACACACTCTCTCTTTCTCTTTCCTTTTTCCTTATATTCCTGCCTGGTAATGAGAATTTGTTAATGAGAGTGAGAGATCTTTCGGGTATAGCGTAATTTATCAGAAAGGCATAGTTTAAAAAAGAAAAAGAAAAAAAAGAATGAGAGAAGAGACAGCCCTTCAAAGAAATTCTATTCTTCTTATTTCTGAATGTTTGATGAGACATTGAAAAGTTTTTTAACGTCATGCGGCCCGAACAGTACAGAACGCTTCACAGAAAAATGACTTCCAACCAGATTTAATTAACTGATAAGAGGGGCTTCAAATTAATTTTTCAAGGATGTTAGATTTTGATTAAGAAACTCCTAAAAGAAATAGACGAATAATCAATTTTTTAATCAACTTACTCAAATGGTAACTGGTTAATATGGTAATTCTGGCAATTAGGCCAAATGTTGTAGAGCAGCATTTTCAATGCATCCCTGTAAAGAAATTATAATATCTTTACATCTAATTATCACGGTTATTTAATTTTTTGTGTGGCTACCTCTCAATTTCACTATTCAATTTCTTTTCTCTTCTACACCTCTTCCATTAGGTCCGTATTCAAATGAGAAGTTGGAGATCGTATTAAAATGAGACTTTGAGAGTGCTGAATGGAGTCTTTCAGAAATCCATATTGGACGGATATTGGGTTGAAGGGTGCGTGGGGGTGGGGTGCTGAAAAGGGAAGTGTTAAATTTAATCGTAGTCGTTTACATTTAAAGCAAAAGCGACTCTTGAGATTTCTTAAGCCTTTCGTCACCTCTGTAGATTACATGAATTAATGGCGTGAACTTTTACTTAAGGCTTATTCATTTTGAATGGACGCCTGCCTGTGAAGGTACTAGAAAATGGCTGCGTTAAAAGTTTGAAAGTTTTTCAGTGCGCTGAAACTGATGAGATCTTCACATTTGATTGTGTTTGAGAAAAAGTGAAAAGCTTTTTTTAAACAGGTAATTGATATATCTTCTCCTTAATCAGCTCCCCGCTTAAAGCAGCTTTCTGAGATTTATACAAGCTCCATCTAAATGTTAGGAAATAATGGACTTTTATCAAGTGCACTACCGTTCAAAAGTTTGGGTTTTTAAAAAAAGATTTGTTTAAAATAAATGTTTTTTTTATGCTTTCTATTAATTAAAGAATCCTGGAAAAAAATGTTTCAGAGTTTGCACAAAAATATTAAGCAGCACAGCTGATACATTGATACTATTAAGAAATGTTTCATGTTATTTTAAATTTAAATTTCACAATATTACAGTTTTTAATGTATTTTTGATCAAATAAATGCAGCCTTGGTGAATATAAATAATAAAAAAAAATCTTTTGAACTCGTGTACTTATAAAATTTTTAGTGGTTTAACACTGTCACTTTAGCGCAGTTGTTTTCAAATTTAACATTTCAAATTTGTCGTGCATACGTATTTTTTTTTTTTTTGCATTTATTTTAAATGTCAACTACTATCAAAGGTGTATTTGTTTCATTCACCAAGTGTTACCCTCGTGCTGTGAAACAAGAAAATATTGACAAAACATTCGAGTGCTGCCTTTAACGGCACGAGACTGGCTTCCTTTCTCTTTGAACTCTCTCACACAAGTGGCTAAGTAGCTTCTTGAACGGGGCCCGGCTAGCAAAAACTCAATATTGAACGTACATATTCAATTAGCAAAACTCATTAGCAAAACTTGGCGTTTGTTGTTGTTTTTTTTTCTCTTTCTCTCTGGCACAGAATTAATGGTTTTGATATGCTAATTAGTGAGTAATTTAATTTCAAAAGGCCTCAATTAACAGCGGTGTTGTGGACACGATGAAGTTAAGCAGCGTAATCTAATTTGCATTAGTAACGAGCAGGGAGTAATTAGGGGACTAATTAGACACTTCAGACAGCACTTGTGTTTACTTTCTTAATGAAGTGGAGGGCTTTTTTTTCCGTGGGCGCCAGAGTGTGCCAAGCATCAGAGGGGTGGCGGGAGCGGGCGGGGGCGGAGATTTGGCACTAGGAGACGAGTGGCATATGGTGTACTGATCGGCTCCAATTACAAATCCCCCTACCTGTCACGTTAGTGGGCTGGCGACGTGTGTCATCAGCCGTGCCCGCTCTCGAGTACCAGTATGCGTTGGGATAGTCACTTGACATCATGGGCCGAATGGAACCTTCTGGTGGAATTTCACCTCTCTGTGCCCTGGCTCTGCATACTGTCTGATGAGGTCATAGCACAGGGACATGTCAGAGCCATTACGGGCCTCCGCGCGCCTGGCCGGATTGGTTGAAAAATTTATACCAGGGAAGAACCTTCTGCAGAAAATACCAGATGGCCCTTCGTTCATTGAAGACGGAAAGTTTTTTTCTCGTCTTGAAAGAGATCCAGGCTTCGGGACAGTAGCAGATGGAGAGGTATCAGGGGCGCAGACTGTTGATGCACGCTGTGACCTGGGCTGTAGTTTGTCTTGCTCTCAATAGTCTCATGTAGCCACTTTATCACTTGAGTGACAGGATGGAAATGAAATGAAAAGGAGAGAACACGGCAGAGGAGGTCTCTCCGTCTCCCCTCGCTCTCTCATTTATCTGTCTTTTACTCACTTCCTCTCTCTCTGTTTAGCTTGCTGTCTGTTCATCTATTTTCCCTACATCTCTTTTGGGGTATAAGCAGACTCTCTGATAAAAGGATATTTGGCCATGGGCTTGGTACACAAGCCAGTGTTATTTTCTCAGCCGTTGCGTCAATAAGAAACCCTGCTTCTCCAGGAGTATCCAGGCAGCTCGCAAACATTCCACCAGCTTTTCCAGGCTTTGTCCGGCAGGCAAGTATAAATTATAGCTTTGCTTTTGTTGAGCATTAGTTTTCTTAAAGTGACCACACACTGAGGACTCCTTTCTCCTTGGCACCAGATGATTATTATTTTTTTTTTAATGTCTGACCAGGGCTGAACAGCAAGGATTTTTTTTTAAATCCCATGCCAACATTTTCACTGGCCCCACCACAAAATAATAATCTTTTTATAAATATTTTTAGATTTTTTTGATAATAATAATAATGATAATAATTCTTTTTTTTTTTTACCATTTTTTTTTTTTTTTTTTTTACTTTACAAAAATATTTCTTACATTACAGTTTTTTCTAAAGAAGATCTATTGACCGTAACTTTTGGGACTATGCAAGAGTGGCACTTTTTTTTTCTTGATAAAAAGAAATACATTTTATCTTTAAAAAAAAAAAAAAAAAAATTCTTTACAAAATGTTTTTTGTTTCCAAAAGTAATGTTTTTGGTCTTTACAAAAAGTTGCAGTTTTTTCAGTTAGATCATGAATTTGCAACAACAGTGTAGAATGTTGAACTAAGTGTTTAAGTTTTTAAAGCATAAATGGGTGTACAAGATTAATAGTGATATTTAACAGTAATGCTTAATTTGGTCAACTGGCCTGAAACTCCCTCACACTGGCCCCGGGCCAGCAGGTCATCCTTATTGTTGAGCCATGCTGACTGATGCGAGTGGCACCGAGGTCAAAAGGGAGGCCGTAGTAGATAAACAGTAGGAAGGCCTGGAGTCATCATCTGAAGTGCTCATTTATTTGAATTTGTGCTGGTTCCCATTAAAATGTTGAGAAATGACGGTAAACAGTGTGGTCTGTGAGTGTATTCACAGAAGTCTAATTGAGCGCTAGAGTCTGTGTACTGTTAAAACGGGGGCCCCCTCAGGATGCCGGGGCCAAGCTCGATTTACGTACGGAACACTAACTGCGAGCAAAGCAGCCTGAAAATTTTCGAGTCTGCATGCCGTCTGTGTCCTTAGTGGCGGACGGCATCAGGTTTCGGGCGGATTTGTTTTTGGATACAGTAGAGCTGTGAAGTTGGCCCGCCCATCAGGAAGGGTGGAGCTGTAGGTGAAAAAGAGGGCAATTTTGATTGACAGCTTTAAAGTGGGTGGGATTAAAGTGTTAGTTGTTAGGGTTTACTGTGTGCATATGTGCAAATTATTTTAATATTGCGACTAAATCACCCCATCCACTCCAAACGCCGCTTTTAATTGCAAAACCATATTCCAGATTCACTCAACCTTTATATGGTTGCTGGAAGGGGACCAGGCTTTGATTTTTGCATTATGCTTTTGAAGTGGAGGTGAAATCCGAACCCTTCCTTGTTTTAACAAGGCGACTGACTCATTGGCTGCTGGTTCAGCAATGGACCATGTAGCGCTTAGTTACTCTGCTTTTCGCCCAACTTTTTCGCTTTACGACCATCCGCCCTGTTGATGTGTCTAAACGCGTTGCTCTATTACTTCTGACAGGCATGAGGAGTTAATTAATGCCGCCGACGGTGCGAGATCTCCTCGGACGGGACAGAACGGGACTATTTCTCAGATCCCATCCGCTGCGTCGACTACACACTGAAAACAATGACAGGGCACCATAACTACAGCTCCCTCAAGCACAAATGACTCAGTATTGCCAGGATTACACACTTTCTTTTAATATTTATATGATTGGAAGCTACTTTTTTATGTTCCCTAATAATAGCTTGCTCGTAATGGATGTTAGACCTTTTTTTCTCCAGGTTAGGCTCATCCCTATCAGGACGCCGAAACAGAAGGCTACTAGCAAATTACCCTTGCAGAGGGGATCAAACCGGTTGTCCCAGACACTGAGATCACATACAATGGAGGAGCGGGAGGGGAAGAGAAAGGGGGGACAGATACGCAGCTGCTTCAGCCACCCCAAATAGCATTGTTATTGGAGTTAGAGCGGCAGAAAGAGGGGAAAAAAACAATAGTGAAAAGAAAGGGTTATGTTTGTCAAGTCCACAAAACCACAGCAGCTGTAGCGGCAGAAACCCTTTCACGCCGAGCCGTCCTGTCAGTCAAACGCAAACTTAAACGCTTTAATAACAGGTCCTAGCACCAACTTGTGGTTGGATTTAGCGTCCACCTTGTAAGACACGTCCTCTCCCATCCAGAATGCCTTAGCCGTCACGCTAACCTCCACAGAAAGAAATGAGATAGGGGGTCAGGAAGTCCGCTAGTCTTTTGCAAAAATAAAGGGCGTCGTAAATGGGGTCTGACTCGAGGTTGGCAAGAGCAATCCGATTCATGTAAATGACATCCAGGGCTGTGAAGAAAAAGAGAGAGAGGGAGGGATTTTCGTGTACTGTAGTTTCTTTGAATGGCTAGCTGTGTTTAATAGAAATGCAAAAACATACATCTTAGTTAAAGATTTCTTCACGCATGAGAGACGTAAAGCGTGCAAGACGTGATGAATTAATGCTCTTGCTGGGATTATATGGTTTTTCTGAAATTTACCGCACTCTGTAATTCACACGCTCTCTGTATGAGCCTCTCTCGTGCACTGACACACATATCATACACACAAATTTTTATATAATGCCCTGATTTACTCACCTTTGGGTTGCCCTTTCCCGGTGATGGGTTTACAACCACAACCAACGCCTGGAGCTCAAAGAAAATGAATATTCATTAGCACCTGAGCATGAGCCTTAAGTGGCCACATTTGTATTGATTATTATGTGTAATTCATGTGCCTTTTATTTTACCCAGCCAAGTTAAGGACCATACCGGTTAAACAAACAAGGCCCTCTGATTGAGCCGCATCGCGTGCGGTGGTGGTTTTGATATAGCGTCTGCCTCTCCGAGGTTCTGCAGGAGTGTCAGGTGAGGGGGAAAGGTGGGAATGATAGCAGCACTGCATCTCCCTCGTCTCGCTTTGCCTGAGATTTGGTGTAGATTTAGTACCGTGCATTAACCCCGGCATGGTTTATGGAGTCGCCTCACATGTCCGAGAACGTTTCATGAGAGGAATATTAATCTTGGGCGCCGTCGTACAAAGCCCTGCCAAGCCAAACTTTCTCTCTTTTTCTCTCGCTCCAGCCATCTTAAGACGGAACTGAAATTGCCTACCCGAGGTAAATAAATTACTTTCATCGATTGGTGTAGTTAGAAACTGACTTTATCACAGTTTCACTTGACAAGAGTCGGATCCTGGCCTGATAAAGCGCTTCAGTATTAGGGCTTGTAAAATCATCGCTCTGTTTCTCGATGGCTATCGCACTATATTAAAATGGAAGAAAATGCAAAAGCGATGGCCTCTGCTATCTAAGGTGTCCAACTACACACAGTCTGAGATATGCAAATAAGCGTCTGGCTTTCACTGGCTGCTCTGTTGAATATTTTTGGGGGAAGGATTGACAGGGCTGTGAATCTCGCTGTGAACCTGTGACATTATAATTTAGGTGTTATGCTTGGCATGTTAAATCTTTCAGTGACACTGTTAATCATTCATGATTGACAGCTCGACAACCTTTGGAAACTTCAAATTAGAATTTAGGAACAAAATGGTATTCACTGTTTTTAATTACTATTACTATTGCACATGCTTAATTGAAAAGGCTTCCACATTTAATAGTATAAAACAAAAGCGATAAAAATGTCACTTTGTTGCTCTTTAGGATTTTTTATTTTTATTTTGCAGTACACTGCACTCTTGTGATTTGGCCATATGATTTAATTAAAAATATCAGATTATTTAACATTATTTCATAAGTTTCGCAATTGAAATTGATTTTTCCCAAAATTAGCACTTTAAAACTTTCCCCCCCAAAAAGCGAATGCCATTTGTGTTACAAGGCCATGGGACCTTGATGTTGGCACCATACAGCACACAGAACTTTGAATACCTTAGCAATGCAATATCAACCACCCAAAACTGTTTTCCCATGAAAAACCTGCCACCTCAATACATATGGGTTTGTATTGAGGTGGCAAGTTTGGCATGGACAAACAGCACTCATGAAAATATAAAAATGTAGTTTAGATTCGGGGTTAAACCCAAAGTGGTTAAAGGTTCACCCCAAGGCTGTTTGAGCAAGTGCACGACATAAAGCAGATGAACAGTGCAGTCCATTACACATACTGTTTTAATAGAGCCACTGCTGACGTTACTCTACCACCAAGTGTCCGAGGACGAAAAGGAAAAACACTGAAGAAAAGACATACCTATGACTAAATTAATGGTGCGCAATCTCTTTCCACACATAATTTAGTTCCTCTATTGTCCCTCTTCCCATGTAACAAACGAAATCCTTTTTTTCCATTCTCGTATTTAGCTAAGTTTCATTAATTCGTAATAAACGTCTTATCAAATGGCGCGGGGTATTGCGTCAGCGCTGCTAACCTCAGCCTTAAGGTTAAATTCAAAGCCGTCTCTGATGTTCGCAGTTTGCGGAACAATAAATCCAGTACACACGCTCCCTTTTTTCAGTTTTCCCTTCTTCTTTTGTTTTTTTTTTTTTTTTGTCTCTTTGTCCTTACGCAAGACCTGACAGGAAAACTGTGACAGAGGCCTGAGCGCACTATCTATTAATTAGCTCCCCTTTGAGAAGTCTCTCTCTCTCCACACACACACACACACACACTACGACCACAGCTGTCAGCTTCATTCTCTAATGTCCAACGTCTCTTTCTGTTGCTCCTCAACAACAGCAGAAATATAAATTTTTGTTTTAAGAAGTCACAAGTACATTCGGCGCAGGACAAAACAAGGCCTGTGTTTTTATTTACACTTATTTGGCCCCGTCCAGGCATTCATGTGCTGTCAAACAAACAATTGGTGTTTCATTATATAAAAGATGCAGGAGATTCAGGAATTAATTAGAAAAGCAGCATCTTCAACTCCCAGGGATTTTCAGTTTGTTCATCAGTTATTTTAACAGTTAATTGGTGTGTGGGAGGGTGTTAATTGGAATTCCTTTAGATGACGTGAACTTTGCTTCCCCTTTCTTCCTTTTAAAGCAAACGGTAATATTTAATTGACTTCTGCCTATTGAGAGAGTGAAAGAAGTTTGCAGAATATGAATTATTTTGAGCACCGAGAATATTTAGAATCAGCTTGTGCATCCACAGAATGGCACATAAATAATTTTTAATTGAAAATAATGATTAAAGCTTAATGTCTATCCTAGTAGGTCTGCTGTATCACTGCTGACATGATCTGATATCCTGCAGGAATACGTTCAGCTAGGCACTGAATGATCGTAAGGCGGCTTGTACATGAAACAAGGTCAGCGGAGACCTCACCAAGCATGAAGCTGGTGTATCCGTCACACAGAAGTCCCTCAAGACATTTCTGATGTGAAATGTAGTGTTCCGCTGCGTGTCTTTCCCTCCTCTGTTGTGCAGACATGTGCAGCGGCCAGCTGCAGGCATTCCAGTGTAACGGTCGCAGGATCTTTATAAGTGTTCCAACTTGTTGGCAAAGCTTAAAAATGACACTGTTCCTGGAAGACTGTCTGAAGACGCAGTAAAGGAGAAGAATGAGACGTGAGAATTTGATACTCTGCGATGGTTGATACGCACTGTAAGGGAAGTTGTGTGATTTGGACCGTCTCTTTTCTCTGATTGACTTTAGGGCAGTGATTTCCCCAAAGAGTACTTAAGATTGTTTTTCACGAGGTGAAGATTTAGATTTTTGCTTTGTTGAAAAAAAGCCATGGATTTTCTGTGTAGGTGTAATCTACACAGGTTTAAAACACATTGCAGAATCTCAATTTGTTCTTTTTTTATTAATTATTTACTTTATTTTTGATAGATTTTTTTATTTGTTCATATATATTTATAATTAATATTAAAGTCAAAAATAAACAAACAAAAATGAATTACAAATATTTATAGATAAGATTAAAATAAGCAATGACTAATTTCATGTCAGCTCATTTTTTAGGTGATGTAATACTGTATATAATTTAGCATGATCATTAATATTAATGCTAGATTATATACAGTTTTATTTGACTTCAAAAGAAACAAAAAAAAAACAGGAAATTAATTTTAATATTTGTTTTTTAATTATGTGCCTAATAACATTTATGTAATTTTTAAAATATATCTTATTTAATAATATTTATTATAATAATGCTAAATGATAAAATATAATATTGAAGTAATGAACTAAAAATTGATGAGATTGAGTGATTTTGATATTTGTGTGTCAATTTATTTTTTATAGACTTTAATTATATTAATTATAATTATAAATGATGTCCAGTGTTTAATATGATTTTAAAAAGGAAATATCTGGCTTAGTGTTCATATTCAAACCTTACTGATAGAGCTGTGGTGGTACATAAGACAAAAAAGGTTAGGAAACACCATGTGTTTGCTAGACTGATGGTTACCAGGACACTGAGATGATAACAGTGGTCTGCCAGCTGGTACCATGTTGTTGTATGTATGTGTGTTTGTGTGAGTATAAACAGAATCACTACTGTGTATCTCAGTAGTGAGTGTGTATTATTGTTTGTCCGCCCGTGTGAGAATGTGTGTGTGCGCACTCGTCTGTGACTGTCTACTGTGAGAAAGTGACATTTTGTAATCCACTTGGATCCCCAGAGGATATTGACTTCTTTTCACTCCCTGCCTAAATGCTGCTTGTTACCTTTCAAAGGAACAGGAGGAAGGAGGAATAGAAAAGAAAAGGTGCAGAACAGCTCCTTGTAGCCGTGCGCCCATCTACAGCCAGTGGCGATAAACTTTAAACAGGGGCTGCAGATCATCCTTTTGAATCCAGATTCCTGCTCTAAACAGACTTCTTATTTGGTTTCACACTCTTTGGCGGATGAGATAATATTCCAGCTTGGGTGAGAGTGTGTGAACAGGTTTGGCTCTTATAAGCTCAGTTGTCTGAGTCTGCTGAGCAAAAGCTTTCATCAAAATTCCCACAATGCTGATGGATGTCAATGTGTGGAGGAACAACTTCACACAGCTGATGGTAACTGTAGGGCACTGCATTTTTTAAGTCCTCCACTTTTGAATTTTGTATTCCATTCAGATTTTTTCCTTTAAATGAACACATACACTGGGGAATGAGCTCAGAGAGGTGAAGCCCGTAATGTGGAAGTGGAACTGACGCACACCCACACAAACACACACACTATCCCTCCTGGCAGGCACTTCCAGTAACGATTGAGCTTAAAAGGAAGGGTCCTGGCAGGCAGGTATCGGGGCAGCCGGGAGGCAGACTCGCACATGGCTGAAGTGTGGCTGTGAATGGCTGCAAATGGCTGTTAAATGTTTATAGAGTTGCCAGCCGGCCGTGGACCGAGTTCCTCTTGCATGGCGAGTCACGACCCTTAAGATTAAGTAGTGGAAAAACTGCTTTGATTTTTGAGCTTAAGCTTGTGTGAACAGTAAGTTGACCCTCAAACTGAGTGGGCTGTCCTATTTTTGCAGTTTCTGACCTCTTCTTCCAAGTTGTATGGTTAGATCAGGTACATACGAGCATTGCACTGTCTCAAGAACTTCCTGTTTGAGTTGTGCATATACAGTTGCATGGATTCAAACTGGCAAATGCTGGTTCTACACACACACTTCTGCTCATTACATATTCATGCCTCAATGTCTATTATTGATGGACTTGCATATCTTTAGGGAGTTTTTCTTGTTTAAAACTCATGTTTTACTAAAGACGCGTCTTATTTTCAGGATTTCCTTGCCTGTGGTATTCATGTCAACACTCTTTAATGTAAAATGCAAAGATACAATAACTGAGATGTTCTTTGAAAGTGTGTACAAGACAGACAAAGCTTGTGCTTAATTAGGATTAATTGATGAATAAATAAACATACAGAGCAAAATTTTTTAGATGTATATTTTCTTCTTTTTAAATACTTAAAGCAGTTTTACAACTCCAGTTTTCTGATGCATAGACGAATTTAAAATTAGTTAAGAAAGTTATTATTATTAATAATATACTGAAAATTGATTTGTAATGTTGATAATAATGATAATAATAATAATAATAATAATATCTTTTTTTCTTATTAAACATTTTTAACATAAAAAGCAGAAGAATTATTTTATTTATTTTTAGAATTAATTAGAATTAGTAATTAACTTAGAATTTTCTAATTCTAATTCATTTAGAATTAGAAATCATTTTTATAGTTTGACTTTTTCACCTCTTCTTTTGATCCTTGCCTGATTTGTTCGATTAGTTCAACTCTGAGAGATTCTCACGTTCCATCCAGGATTTGTGTCTAGCTCGATGATAGTCCCTAACCCTAACGAAATTCCACACATTTTCTACATTCTGATTTGCCCCATTTCTCGACTTTTCCCAGGGTTCTGTCTCCTGGCTGTGCCACCATGTGACCGCCCATTGCAGACTGTAATTCCCTTTATTTCCCTTTCAACTGCTTTGTTCAAAAGGTAACAATCGGTGTAGATATTAATCCGTGAAAAGTCAGTCTCCGTAAGGGCCACGAGACGCCTTGAGACAGAGAGCGTCTCAAAGGGTACCTAAACTTTTGTTCCTCTTTTCCTCCTCTCACGGGAAAGAAGTGAACAAGCACAAAGGATTACAATCCTTTTTTTTGTGGTGTAACATTCAGAAACAATTTTTTTTAATTGAGCTTTCAGTATGCAGTTTCATGGAAGAAATCCAGTTTTAACAAAATCATGAAAAATTTTGTGCACAGGTTTTCTGCACAAATATGTCACCAGGTCTAGATTTGTGTGTAACACACACACACACACACACACACATATGCGTATGTCTACGATCACATCGACCCATGATAATGTGGAATGCGTGTTCGCATGGCAAGTCATCACGCTAAATGTTAGTCAGTTCAAAGGTGAGAAGCTGTGCTCCATATCCCAACCATGTGCAGACTGGCTGGAACACGGTCTCCTTCTTCTCCTCCTTTTGCCCGGCCGGTTTCATCTTACACGGGTAAATTACATTCAATCACTGTAATTGCATCCTACACAGCATGTGCCTTTGTGTCAAATTTTCGAGCAGACCCTTCTCTGCCTGCCTTGGGGAAGCAGTTGAAATGATGTCAACGTTCTGGGATATTTTATGTCTGTTTTGATTAAGCTGAACAAAATCCAAATGTTTTTCCTGGTTGTTTTCTACATTTAAGGGAACGAAAAACTTAAGTGCAGCTGGTGGGTGTGCGTTTGTGTGTAATGGGGGGTTTAAGAAAGACCACGTGGAGAAGCTGGTGAATATTTATATGGTATACTAATGTGTTACGGTAAGTGGTGTGGATATTTTCAAAATCGATGTGATAAGCCTCTCTTGATCTGCTAAGGAAATGTGTAAAGTAAATCTTGATTAAAGCGTAAAAAATAATAAATAAATAAATGATGATAATAATAATAATAATAATGTTTGTGTGTATGTGAAAGAAAAGTACACACACACACACACACACACACACATATATATATATATATATTTACATTTAACATGTAGAATTTATATATAATGTATATGTATAACTACCGTATATACACTTTAAAATGAAATAATTTTTAATTAAAATAATTTAAAAAATATTTAATTTTTTTTTTTAATTAAAAATTTTTTTAATTAAAATATAATATAAAATATATATACACACACACACAGGTTTTTATTTACAATACATATTTTATTTATGCATTTCATATATAATATATCCAAGACTAAATAATAAGGGGGAAAATATAAAAATTTCAAAACATTTTTGTAGTTCAGTTAGATTTGGTATACTTGCAATATTTCAGGACTCATTGTACAGGACTGATGCTTTACATCAGTCTCTCTCCTTCTCAGTCCATTTTTCCTGTTATTGCTGGAGCACTGTTAAGGCGCCTTATTTTTCGTTGAAAGGCAAGTGGTGTGCGACTGATGAAAAATGAGTGGAGAGAGAGCAAGTTCCTGGAGAGAAGAGAGCGAGAGAGACACAGAGCCGAGAGTTGTTAGAGTTTAAACAATCCTTTTTTGTGACCTGGTTCCTTATTACTCTTCTGGCACCTGCAGTATTTTTCAGTGTTTTGGAAATGTAAACAGACTCAAAATGCCTCCAGATGTTGCCAGCTGTGCTCACCACTACCGCAGTATACTGGGAAACGGAGATTGAGATATGTGTGCGTGTGCGCATGTGTTCATATGTGTGTGGAAGTACTGAAGGCTGAAAGCATTGTGGCTTTCCAATATCTGTCTTATCATTTAGTTTGTGCTTCTGTAAACTCATTGTACATGTTTTGTTTGTAATTCTTCGCCGTTGCGATCAAGACAGAGCGATGCGTCATCACTGCGTTTTTCAGGCCTGTGAATAGCCACATTGTGTCTTTTCAATTCAACCCGACCCGTTTTGGCTTAATCCAGTACAGCGAATTAGAATGCGCCTTTACAATACATATAAAATGAGAAAATACAATTAAATGTCGTTGCTGAGGAGAGAAATATGACGGAAAGCTTCCATAAAAGACACTGACCTTGCAAACCTCCCATTAAAATGGAGACACCTAACTTCAAAGAGGTGCGGGGTGTTAAGGAAATGTTAATTGGTTGACACTGAGGGGGAATGGTGCTGTAAATCGCCCAACAATTTGATCCAATCACCGGCGATGAGTGGACCTCCATGACACCAGTCCCAGCTGTACCTGTGTGCACCGCAAATATCATTTTAATTTTATTTAGCCTAATTATGACAGCTAACAGATTCAACCTCCATTTCCATGCAAACAGACCCACATAATCACTTAACTAGGTTTTAATTGTGTGCTCTCGGTGCTTATTTGTATGTAATGGTTTTATAATAAATACAACTGTAATTCATCCGACAAGCATGAAAGGATTATTTTAATTAGTGAGGCAGCTTTGCCCAAAACTGTGTCAGTATTTGGAACCAGGTTGAAGTCAGTTTATGCACATGGAATAGTGCATTTATGCACCGGGGGTGTTTGGACCACCTTGCACTGTCCTCTGGAAGTAATTTAAGCACTAAAAGCACGTTTTTACATTTGTCCATTCCTAAATTGGAGTATACTGGAGATCCACATGCATTCTAAGCAGACTTCTCTCAGTAGCTGGAATGTGTTTGATCATGACGAAAAGAACAAAGTGAGGAGTTTATCACCTCCCGCTGCTTTGGAAAGACGTGGTCCTATTATAGCAAATAAATAAGGATTTGTCTCTGCTGGAGCATTGATGAGGATTTTAATTCCCAAGAGCCTTTGAACATGTCCCTGCAGTAAGAAATGTTTAGTCATGCTGGTCCATTTAGCCTTTTAATCTCTGCTGAAGTTCTGGGGGTTGAGTGATGTTTCCAGCTCAACAGGTTTGTGAGATCTACTTTTAGAGGTCTCAGAGAAAAGAATTCCCCTTGGTAACCCCCCCGTTTTTTGTAGGAGTTGTACACGCATACACAATAAAAAGGCTTCACAGCTTGAAGGGTGACAGCTTTTGAGCTTGTGCCATTTTTTTTAACCATCAAGGCCTTCAGAGATCCCATATGGATTCTAGATGTTTGCGTTTTGCGTGTAGCATCTGGCATGCCTTTTTTGTTGGATTTGTTTTTTGGCTACATAAAATGTGTAAAAACCACATTAGGCTAAATCGAAGTCCTCAGACTAAACACGAATGATATCATGCAAAATCCTGCCCCCTTTCAATGCGCAAACAAAACATAGCGTTTTATTGTGATATCTTGTTCTAGAACTTTCCTTAAATAGCTGGGATTATGCCAAGACAACAGGCTAAACTGTTAGCATGCCAACCAAAGAAAACTCAAAGGTACATGTTTGATTTGTCCATTTTAGTAATAAAAATAGCATATTTTCTTGATCAAGAACATAAAAAAACAACAACCAGATATAATGATATCGTATAATAATGATTTGTAAAAGTTAGCTTGAGCCTAAATGTTCTTTTACAAAAGTTCACTTTGCAGATAAGTTTACCAGCTTTTGGTAGACCTTTCTGCAAAGTGAACTATTGTTTAGTGTGTTTTTTTTTTTTTTTTTCCCCCTCACAGTTTTGGCCTTTTCTTGCTTTTCTCTGCTTACGTGCAGATGGTGTATTAAAGCACAAGTCTGAGCAATAGGAATGGCCTCAGTACTCCAATTGTGTCCCACATGCCAGACACAATTCACAGCGAAACGGCTGATTCCGAAACGACCCAATAACGTGTCCGTGACAGTGTGTGTAAAATCAGACGTCTACAAAAACTAAGAGCCGTACGTCACCCCACTTCATCATCATACGGCCCTGATGCAATGAGTCGTCCTTTCGTCTTTGAGGTGAACAGTCAAATTCAAGAAATGCGAGGACATGACAAAAAAAAGATTCTTTTAAACATGCAGTCTTGAACTCAGGGAGTGAAAAAAGAATGCATGCTGGAATTTGGGTGATTGAAGAGCAAGTGAGAGAGAGAGAAACAGAGGTGCCTGGGACAAAAGCGGTATTGTATCATTTAAATGACTTCTGAACTGAAAGCTTTAAAACTTCTCCAGAGGGCTAGGTCCATAAAACAGAGAAACAGGGGTTGGCAGGCCCGCACCTAGACGCTTCCAGGAAAAGGAGATGTAAAAATCAATTTGCCGTGAAAAAGGTAAACAATCGGAAATGACAAATATGCAGGTTTTTTTCCATTCCTGTATTTTCGAAGGTATTAAAAAAAGCCAAAGGAGAATGAGAAGTCAGAGACAGAAGTCTCTGGTGAAAGATAGCAGATGGCGTTTGCCCGCTCCCCTCCGAACCCCCACCCTTGTGTCTTGATAATTCCAAGCTGTTTTTTTTTACTTGTTTTTCAACCATTGAATCATTTAAAGCTACACAGACAGGTCTTGAAAGTTGATGATTTCTACCAGCAGAGAGGCTAGTATTGTTTATTCTACAGTGGAGACTTGATACATGGCGAATAACTGCGGCGATACGCGGGAATGTCGGCAACAGGTGGGCGCCATTGAGGAGGAAACGATTACAATAACTCAAAGAAGTGCCACAGATTGCGTTCGAATAAAATAGGCAAGGTCCCAGATGCTCTGGAATGTGTATTGTTGAAACAATGAAGAGAAATCAATGTGCTTTAATTGTCTTTTAAAAGCATCGACTTTCTTTTTTTCTCTTTCAGACCCCCCCTCTCCACTCATACCTTTTAGCCCGAGTGTCTAGTTTGATGTTGGCTTTGTGCTGGCGCTCACCTCCTCCTGACTAAGGGCGTTAGCTCTGCCTGGCTGCCCCTGGGCTCGGGCTCGGGGGCTCTGAACCGGACTAGCAGCCTTTCTGAGTCAGTCATGCGAGCTCTCCAATTAAAGCCAAAGGAATGAATATGCCTCTTACACGTCCAGTCTATCAGCCGCTATCATTACAGAACCGCTTCTCTAAAGATGGCCTTTCAAGTGCGCTTGGTGTCAGAAGTAAGGAGATTGGAATGAGCCCTTTTAGTACGCACTTCATTAGAGTGTTATTGCCCGAGGTTTGATTGGAGATGGAAGCCTTTTTCCATTTTTAAAAAAAAAAAAAAAAAGGAAAAAAAGACTCAAACTCCCACTACCCATCATTTTGGGCTGGTGTTTTGGTGTTGTAAATTCAGATGTTTGTGTCCGGTTTGACGCTGGCTAAATGGACTCTGCTGATAATACGGGCATTGAGAATTCCTTTGTGAGACGTTTCGCTTTTTTTTTTTTTTTTTTTTTCTGTGCGTGTCATGATTTTTGTCTTAAGAAACATAATCCTCTTTTCATTTTTCTTCTCCACCTCCCTTGTTGAAAAGAAATAGAACTCTTAAAAACTCCCTCGGGAAACAAAAAAATGGGAGGGAGAAAAAAGATTGGGGAAAAAAATAACAAATACATTTTCCAGGTCCTAATTAGCCTGTTTTTTCTCCTTCTAGATATTCTCTATTTCTTCTCCTTCACTCTGCCTTTCTCTCCTTCTCATTCCCTCAGCATTTACTCTCCCCGCATAATTGAACTTGTCCAAGTATCCTTCTCTGGAGAAGGACAAAGAGGCTAGTCTTACAGTACGAGTATAGAATGGGGAGAGAGATATAACGAGATAATGCCATAAAATCCATTTTTCTTTCCCTTAAATCTCCCCAACGTGGCCTGTCAGCACCTGTAAGCGGAGACTTGTAAAACGAAGAGGACGAAACTCGATCATCAGGGTGATTACAGTAGCGTACCGTCTGCGTGCTGTTCATTAGAGTTGCTCTCACTCTCCGCCTGCTGCCCAAGCTGTTAATATCTGCTTGACTTTTAAATGCCACAACAAGCTGACTCACGATTATGATGGTCTTGCTCTAGCCCGTGTTTTATTTTTCTTATAGCCAGGCAGATAAACAGTTAGCGCGAACTAGGCATTGCGCAAACACATCGCAGCATGCAAGTCATTAATTCATAATGAGATAATCATGTGGTGGGAAACATTCGGTAGCATAATATTTAGACAGACAAAACACAAACTTTACAAAGAGAAGCAGCCCAGGCCGTATCTTCCAGTATTCCATGTGGTTTCTTTATATAGTTATTTTTGTACATAATTTTTGTGAGCACTGATGGGCAAGTTGAGGTCCTATTGATTATTTAGACTTGCTTGTTTATTTGGTTTGTCCACTAGTTGGATTTGAACTAGTATACTTTAGGAAATTAAGTGGTGACCCAATGCAATACCAAAATGGTTTATTGTACAAAAACAAAAAAAACAAAAAAACAAAAAAAATTCCATTAAAAAAAAAAATAAAAAAAAAATTAATTCACACATTGTAAACTAGCTTTTCATCTCTGCATGTTATTTTACTTTGTGTAGATTTGGTCATAAATATCAAGGATGTCAGTGTTGACATCTGTATAATTTGTCTAACTTCTATCAAATGACAGATTAAATCTGCACCTTAATATTGCATTTAGTTTCAAGTTTGATT